>JBDJHY010183400.1:0-12030 GCA_039654485.1 Withania somnifera
TCAACTTCGTTAGCTAACTAATTGATCCTCGCCCATCTTTGGCTGCCTGTTAGGAGGATTATGTTGGACCTATGCGAATAAGCGACCTGATGTGAGTTTGGCTATTGGGGAGAAAGTGTCTGAACAATCTACCCCATATGTTTGAGCATATTCTTTTGCTTCAAGTCTGACCTTAAGTCTTGCTATAGACCTATTTGAATTAACTTTAACTGTGAAGACCCATTTACATCCTAACGATTTCTTTCCCTTGGGTAAATCCACCAAATCCCACATATGATTTTCCTGTAAGGCATGTATTTCATCAAGCATTGCATCGAACCATTCAGTATGATTCAAAGCCTCTTTCATAGTTTTCGGTACAGAGGTGGGGTCTAGAGAACAATCAAAGAACTAGATGTAAAGAATAAGCTACCATAGGAAACAAAATTAATAATGGAATATGTGGATTTGCAACTACGAGTACCTTTGCAAAGAGAAATAGGAAGGTTAAGATCTTCTGGAGATTCGATCTGATAACAAAGGATCTGATATATGGATCATTGGACTCTCGCCTCCTCGAGTAAACTTGAACAACTGGCGGTCTTGCTGCCGTAAATGAGTAGGTGCCGACGGAACAATAGTCGATTGATCCTCAATAGAATAACTAGGAGATGAAGAGACACCATCTATCAAAACATGGGTAACTTAATAGGCTAGCCACTTATCTTCCTTCCCCTGACTTGTAGAAATAAGAGGTGCATAGAAAAAGAATGTAGTCTTTGAAAATGCCACACCAGTAGACACCAAGTATTTAGCCAATTCAGTGGAATAACATCGATATCCCTTCTGAAGGCGAGAATAACCTAGAAAAACACACTTTAATGCCTTGGGATCCAGCTTGGTAACAAATGGTCGAACATATCAAACATAACATGTGCTTCCAAACACGTTAGGTTCCACCGGAAAAAGAGACATCTTTGGAAAAATGATAGTGTAAGGCACATTACCAATCAGATGACATGCGATTAATTAGAAAACATGCTATAGAGATCGCATCTGCCCAAAACTGTTTAGGAACCTTCATTTGGAATAGAAGTGCCTGAGCTGTCTCAAGTAAATGTCTATTTTTCCTCTCTACAACTCCATTTTGAGAAAGTGTATCAACACACGAACACTAATGGAGAATACCATATTGTCTCATGTATGCTTGAAATAATTTTGACATATATTCTTTAGCATTGTCATTCCTTAAATACGTACCGAAGCATTGTATTTAGTTTTGACTTCAACACAGAAAGCACAAAAGTGAGTAAACACTTCCGAGCAATTTTTCATAAAATAAATCCAAGTCATTTGAGAGAAATCATCTACAAAAGTGACAAAATATTTATGACCAGTTTTGGAAACGACAAGACATGGTTCCCAATCATTAGGATGAACTAACTCAAAAGCAGACCCAACTTGCTTATTACCTTTGGACTTAATGAGCTGCTATGATGTTTTGCAAATCGACATGACTCACATTCCAATGAAGGAATATTTTGAAACATAACTTCTTTCTTTAACAAGGGTAGAGAAGGATGTCATAATTGACAATGTGCTTCAAATGGACAACTCTAGAGCATGCAACAAACTGATGCTCCCATTCATCAAGGATGTGGAAACCTCCATCTATATGTCCTTTGCCACTCAAGATCACGAAACAGACAATAATCGGGAAAGAATGAAATTCAACAATTAAGGTCTCCGGTCACTTTGCTAATAGAAATTAAATTAAAAGTTAATTTTGGTAGACTTAATACAGATGATAGGGTAACAAAGGAGGTTGGTTTCACAGTCCCAAATCCAATAATGTTACAAGTTGATCCATCAGCTATAGTAACCGGAGAGGGTGCTTTGTGTGACTGATAGTTGAAAAAGATATTAGGATTACTTGTCATGTGATTTGTGGCACCTGAATCAATCACCCATTTATTTGAAGAGGTGATGAGACATGCTTTATTCGACTTATTAAAGACATTAACTGAAATAGATTCCCCCAATTTCTGATATTGAGAGACTTTATCACACTCCTCAATCGAAACCAAAACCATTTTATCAGATAGTGCACTATGAGTAGTCGTTTTTTCGTTATCAAAAATAAATTGATGAAAAATCGTCCAAAGCTAAAATTACCCAAATCAGATCTCTGCTAGACACAAATAAAGTTCCAGCCACATAAACCAGTGAAGCAGATCAAAGAACCAAGTGAATCTAATCCTAGGTTGATTCTCTGTGATTCTGTTATCAGAGAACCACCGTAAATGAACCTGAAAACTCAAGATGATCTCGAAGAGAGAAGTTGGAACAATACTAGACCACAATTTCACAATGTGACAAAGATTCCGGTGACAAAGCTTAACTCCGGCTAGCCAGAACTAACCTTCGATGACAAAGTTAACTCCGCTGAAGCCACAATTATGGTTGTGATACCATGTTACTGAACACAGTATTTTAAAAGAATTTCATATCTATTATCAAAAGAATACAATCATTTAAATACATGTAAAGAAAAGGCTAACTACGGTAACTAAATATCTAAATCCCTAGAAATCAAGCTAGACTATTTTATACAAGGAAACATATAATGTTTGTGATTCTCTATATCGTCTTATGATTCGCTAACATATAATCTTGTGATTCTCTATATCATCTTGTGATTCCCTAACAATTACCTTCAATTATGTTATTGGAACACCTATGGGGTCGTTGTAACTGGAGGTTTATACAACAACCACATACCCCTGTGTAATCCCATAAGTGGTGTTTGGGGAGGATGGGGTGTGCACAACTTTACCCCTGTCTTGTAAAGATAGAAAGACTATTTTCGATAGACTCTTGGCTCAATTAAAACATATTAAACAATCAAGAATGTAAAGAAAACACTGTTAAAGGAGTCATGTTGAAAACAATGACGAAGAGAACATCAACAACAATGAGATAATACGATAACTGAAGCAAAAGAAACGACTAGTAATCCTTCTTGAAGAATAAGATAATAAATGAGTAATAATAACAATACTGAAAAGAGAAACTAGACAATGCTCGAGCTATAAACCTTGTACCCAATGTAGATGGATATTCACATTGTTTGGATGCTTCAAAAGCATTATCACACCTGCATCAATCCGACACGATTTGGTGTTGGTGTGGGATCCACGTCGTATTTGGTCAACTTACCTTTAGTGCTTTAATTACATCTATGACCAACAAGTATAGATTGATTTGATATTTGTTTTCATTTTGGGTTTATGTGTATATATACCCATAGATATATATGCCTATATATATAAGTATATATAGTTAAATAAAGTATGAGAAAATTTTGCTATTACATGAGATGTCATATGAATAACTTTTTTTAATCGAAGTGTATATCATAATATATACATTTATTGGCCATATCCCAGCACCCATAACCGCACTCAAATATGTACTCTCACTTCCTAAACTTTACGTGATGAAGAATCTGATTCTCTAGATCTGCACCCATATCAGGTACCTACACTTGAGTCCAACCTACATGGGTAGATATTGTTCAATCTCCTGTGACTTCCTCTCATTTCTACTATATATTTGTGGTACTTGCATGCAAGTCTAACCTTGTCTGATCATGCTTCCTTCTTGCTATATATGTCTATAATATAAATAGACATATATATTATATATTATATATAGACATATAAACTACATGCATTTTTACTGCATTCATATAACGCTCAACATTCATTCCCATAAAATGTTGTTGGTCAAGTTATCATCCTATGGAACTTACTTTTCTTGATTGACTTGCTTTCTTTGTGGTGATTTCTATTATGATTTCAACTCCATTTTTCTGACAACAGGGAATTTCGAGAGAACTTCCTCATCCTTGCAGGAATGCTTGGTGCCTATCTTAATGTTGTGGTTAGTTTTCATTATCTTTTGGGTTTATTATTACCTCATTTTAAGTCATTTGATATGATAAACTAGAAATTTCGCACCTGAATTCTTGTCATCTTGCTAGCCTGAACCTTGCTTTTTTATTTTACCTATGCTCACTTTCTCTCCCCTTTGCAGGCTTTATCTGCTTTATATATTCTATTCTCGAGCTGGTTAGGATATGTCTTCTTTACAGACACACGGATGGGAGAAACCACATTTACTTCATATGGCACCACACTATACCAAATGTTTCTTCTATTTACCGCATCAAACCATCCAGATGTTTGGATCCCTGCATACAAGTAAGTGGCCTTAGAAAACAGCTTTAGTCTCCCTTTACCCTCTATGATATCATTTGAGCTTGACAAGATCTAAAGTCTTTAACGGGTAAGCTAGATCTTTCCCATAAAAGCTCCGCGGTTTGGTTATACCATAGCTAGAGTATAAGATAGTGCGTCCCCCACCTTCATAATCTAGAACAAGTCATAATCATTTTTTTGTCATTGTCAAGATTTCTTACTGAGCATTTGCTCTTATTAAACTTACTGTTGGAATTACATTTTGTCTGTATAAACTCTGTCGTGAATGTTGGACTGACTTTCTTTTTCTTATTCTTTTAAGTCCTGTTGAAACCTGCATTGTGTATTTTTCTTTCAGGGACTCACGTTGGTATTGCTTATTTTTTATCCTCTACGTGATATTGAGCATTTACGTTGTCGTCAACTTAATTCTCGCCGGTATATATGGTAGCTTCATAAGTGAGGTAACAGTATTCTGTCTTTTTAGCTATAAGCTAACAAGTAACCCCTGTACCATATTATTGTACTTGCCACAGCACTAATATTATCTTTAGATTTTGCACCTTGCAGTCTTGACCATGCATATTTTTTTTATTCTCTTTTGGTTGTAGCTTAAAAAGCACGTGGATGGAAAGTATCAAATGAGGCTAAGGAATTTGGGAAAAGCATTTAGCCTGATTGATGAAACTGTGAGTCAGACATTTGACAACTTGTTTTTCAATTAAGCTTCTACTGTTTTCCATGGAGATATTCTTCTCTTCCTTTTACACAGGGAAGATATGGTTATATCCTCTGTTCTTTCCTTTTCTCTAGAAGAGAAAGGACATTCTTTTTATTAGAAATTGTTTCCCTCTCATATCTCATATATGCACCCTGTAAGTCACATGGTAGAAGATATTATATTTTTTGATGAAGTAAATGTGATGGGAGACCTCCCGGTGTAAGAAGAGATATTTTATTGGAAACTAGAAAGGGACATTGATACAGTTCCCCGACAGTATTCGACAATCATAATTTTGGAATATCTTGGGATATAATGCTAAAGAAGATTCTGTTTGCTTCTCCTAATGGAATTCACCAAATATCATCTTGGAGCTTATAGATATAAGTTGCAAAATGGTATTTTTCTGTGACTTTACGTTTTTTGGTTCCTGCTCCTAATAATATTGTTTATTTTGACATTGGCAGGACACCGGGTTCATCAATAAAATGCAATGTTTCCATCTGTTTATGGAGCTTAACTCATACAGGTAAAGTTCTTTCTCCTTGTGACCTCCTAATGCATTTTGGACGTCTTGGAGACTAGGAGTTCTGCACTATACTCTGGATTCTTCTCATTCACAGTCTTCTTCATTAACTTTTGGTGTACTGCCATTCGTAAAGACTGAAATTACCTAACAGTTGCAAAATAGATAAGTCTGTTAACAAAATCTAGCACAGGATGTTGTACTTGATAATTAAGATGGGGGGTGAAATGCCCACTTTTTCTTCCATAGTCGCTGAGTTAGTATTTAAGTCTACTTAGTTCCTGCAACAGGTTAGTAACAGATAATAACGCAATCTAAATAAAGGCAGAAAGATAAGGGGAACACAAAATTTATCCTGGTTCGGATCACCAATATGGTGCCTAGTTCAGTCCCCTTGGGTTACAAGGGTTTCCATAAAGCTTCTTTAAGTAACTGAGTACAATGAATATTGTGGAGACACTCTGTTCCTTTTTGTGAACTGATCTGAGTTCATTTCCTATTATCGGTGGCAACCTCGACCCATGGGCAGAGCCACCCTTTACAAAGGGTGGTCATCACGCACACCCTTCACCAGAAAAATTTATTGCACAAAGAGGGTAAATGTTAGCTATTATGAGAGTATATTTAATTTTGCACACCCTTCGTCAAATTCCTGGCTCGGCCACTGCCTTGACCTGTATAGCTACCTACACTCTTCTTTCTTTTGTGAACACTGGTAAACTTTTACAGATTGCAGTGTGGTAATAAGATGTAGAAGTGTGTAGGAATGGCCAAGTGAATCTGTACGTTGATTCTCCTAAGCTGCTGCTATTTTATGACGGGGCTGCAGTAGTCATGATGGCCTTGATTAATGCTGATGAGGATATTCAGATCTTGATTGATTGAGGCTGGATCTTTTCCAGATCTTTTCTTTGCTCTTAAGGATAACCCCAGGTGTTTTGCATCAATTGGGGATTGTATAAAGTCCCTGATTTGTACTTATACGTCCGTATCAGATACGTTCGTATGTTGTTGATCTTCCTTCCTTGTAGAGGGTCTTCTTGGTTGAATCTTCTCTTCTGTTTTCAATCTCCTTCGATCTTCTAGGATTCCTGATCGCTGGTTGCTTGGTCTTCTTTCCTTATGTGCTTGAGTCAATCTTCCTTGATTTTTTGCCTTGGATTACTGACAGTCTCCTGTGAATCTGGGTAACTATCCATCAGTTATCCAATCAATTACATCGGATTAGTTCCTTCCTTCTTCTTTCATTTTCCTACATCGCACGTTCGGTAATTAGTTGTCATCATTAAAATACGTAGAGGCTAACAGTACTATATTCAATGCTGTATCTACCTTGACACGTTTAACAGTTCAAAAGAGAATTTCGTAAGGTTTCTAGCTGACAATGTAGTGAATCTATGTTTTGGGACACAAGGTTTTCAGCACTGACATGAGAGCGATTTTTCCATGGCATGGTCATTATTTAGCCATGACTGTTCTATTGCTTTAGGGGTTAAGTTAGAATATTGGTTGCACACTCTGTCATAGCTGCATTCCTTCATATTGAACCTTGTGCTTTTTTTCTCTAAGGTCGACTGAGCGAGAAAAGGCATAGTGGACTTTTGTCTTTAGTTTTGATAAGAAGAAACAATGTCTCCCATTTATCTGGGAGAATAGAATATTTAAGTTTTGATACTGATATTTTTTATGACCGAGAAATCTGTCTAGAATAGAGCTAACTCTTTGGACCAGTAGTAACTTTTGAAACTTGGGGATGATGGACCAGCTTCTCTATCTTTCTCCACTTAAATATTAGACATAGTTCATTTGGCGTAGGGATCAAACTTGTGACATAAGACACAGGTCCATGATCCATCAACCTTTGCCAATTGAGCTAATCCTTGGGGCAATTTTGATACAGGATCTAATGGAAAGTGCCATAACAATATAGGTGAAGATTTCAAGAAGAAGAGAAAGTCTTCTTTGTATTTCTTGATGAATTTACATTCCATCAGAATGGGTTCTTCTAAAATAGGTCATACGACTAAATAAGGAAAGAAGTATTACATAATCAATTACATCAATACAATATCAATCAATCAACACTCCCCCTCTAGTTGATGCAAAGATATCACACATGCCCAATTTGCAAACTAGTGTATGGAAAGTCCTTTGGTGAGGCGGCCTTTGGTGAACACACTAGCTAGCTGTTTTTCTGATGGCACAAGAAACCAACTCAAGACACCACTCGCAATTTTTTCTTTGATGAATTTTGACATTTGCTCATGCTGGAGTCGATTATGAGCTATACCGAGGTGCAGTCTTATTGTGATAATACAAGGAAAGTTTCCTTTTTTCAGACAATCTCAATTCCTCCATTAGGTTTTGTAGCAACAGAAGTTCACAAACACCCTAGGCCATAGCTCTATATTCTGCCTCTGCGCTTGATCTAGCAACTACACTTTACTTCTTGTTTCTTCAAGTGACCAAGTTTCTGCCTATGAGTGTACAATGGCCAGATTTAGATCTTCCGTTATCTAGATCCAGCCTAATCCGCGTCTGTAAAGGCTTCTATTGGGAGGCGACCATTTCTGGAGAAAAGTATATATTTCCCTGGGGCAGACTTTGGATATCACAAATGTGAAAGCCAACTTGTATATGAAGATGTTGGGGTGATGCATATGCTGGCTCCACCAGACTGACTGGATAGGCTATGTTTGGTCTAGTACGAGAGACATAAATGAGTCCCCCAATCAGCATCTGATATCTCTCTTTATCAACTGACTCTCCAACTGTTTCTTGTGGTTTGTGATTGCTTTCAATGGGTGATTCTACTGGTTTGCAACCCGTCATACCTATTTCTTTCAAGAAATCCAATTTTTCTTTTTTAAAATATGGTGTCCAGGCCATCTTGGCACACCTCGACTAAATCCACGGGATACCTGCCACCTCCCACCAGCAACAAGTACTAGGTAACTTTGTCCACAAAGGGTTAGAACAAAATGGAAAGAATCACCTAGTGTTTTTTTGGTCTCCGCTGGTATTTGAACCTAAGACCTTAAACCTCATGTTCTTTATCCTACTTCAGGCCACAACCTTGGGTGCCCAAAATATACTTTCTTTGAGAAATAGAGATTCCACTTTTTGATCTAATAACCTCATTTCCCAAGAGGTACTGCGATTCTCCTAGACACTTGGTCTCAAACTCCTGTGCCAGTAGCTTCTTCAATCGGTCGATCTCCTCCTTTCTCCTGTCATTACTAGGTCATAAACATGAACTATGAGAAGAGTGAGTTTACCCTTTTGATGTCTTATGAAGAGGGTGTTGTGACCAACATTGGGTGTTGGTAACCGAAGGAGATCATTGCTTCACAAATCTGTCAAACCAAACTCTAAGGAGATTGCTTCGATCCATACAACGCAAGTAGAGGTTTTGAATTCAAATCTCACCATCATCCATTATAGAAAATAGTTTCCACGTCCTTGGATCATGAAAAAGAATCAAGTCTGCACGTGAGGGGCACTTGAAGACATAGTTCAGTAGAAGCGTGGTCTCTCTAACAACTTAAATTTTTGAATGAGACTAACGCCTACTTCAACAAGACAACAACTTGTTTCTTATGGTTTTCCTGTAAACTGTTGGTTATACATGTATTGATTCAGTTTTGTAATTATATACCCCTTGTATTCAAAATGCAACTCATACCTGAATTACTAGTGAAGGGTATGTACTGAAACTTCACGGTTGTTGTAAATAGTGGAAGCTAAACCTGATTATGATCTGCAGGGTGATAAGGATGAGCATCGCTACTAGTCATTTTTAGATAAGATTGTTCATACTTCATACCTGTTGGCTATTTCAACATGCACAGGGATAATTGTAATTTGATGATCAGCTGTGAAGATAATCATTTAAGAAGTTTATATAACTTCCCTTCAACTCAAAGGTCCATTTGACTGACCTAAGATAACTGCATATAGTTTTATGACAAGCTGGAGGTCCTATGATTTAAATTTAGCTAATATCTTCAAGGAGTTCGAAAATGTAGTGGTTTAATATTCTGTTACTAACTACACTTAATAACCTAATCCATGTACTGGAAATCGGCTTAAGACGAAACAAAAAGAGATTCAGGTCCTTTTGTTTTTTCCTTTCTCTGGGGCAACTTTACTAGCTGAAAATGTAAGTGTAAATAAAAGGATTGCATAACATTTTATGTGGATAGTGTGTTTATACTTTTGTGCTTAGGAATAGATATACCCTCACTTTGTCTTTGATAATAGTTATTTATTGGTTTTTCCTTTGGGAATGATATTATTAAAGTTCTTCCTCTTAATATTCCTGATAATAATGTGGCTGAATTGACTTATGTTATCCTCTCTTAAATCTCAATTGACTTATGTTTTGAATGTCCTTAGGACAATACCAGCAATTCCCATAGATGATTTTGAGTCAATATTCAGTAAGCTGGATGTGGATTGTGACAATAAGGTACTTGTGAATCTTTTAGCTAACTGATGAGGTGAGGTGATTTCATTTTCTGTATTCTCCATGTGGTTTTGACTTTTAGACATTTGAATTGTTGTCATGACGACTTCAATGATTGATATTCTATTGTTATATATGGAAAATTCTGAACGGTTTTCCTATTATAAATCACTTATCTTCTCTATCTGTTGTATATAGATTGGATAGTGACCATCACAATTATGCCCCCATTACATCTGTAAAGGCTCTAGCGGAAATTGTCTTGCAATATTATTTGGCTTCACTTTTTATGGTTGCATTTTAGCTTGTGGATATAGTCCACATAATAGCACCCACAGACAGAATCTATGTATATATTTTGGAGTGTACATAAACTTTTAGGCTTAGAAGCTACTTCTAGGAACATTAGTACATGGAAAACAGATATATCTTTTTCAGCTTTGTGCCCTTGAAACTTAGTTTTCCAAGTTTCGTCCTTCCCTGTGTCAAATATGAATTTTACCTTTAGATTATGCAAATTATGTGAGATTTGAACTATATGTTTTGTATTTTCCATCTGCTTCTCGATCTTGAAAGTTTTGTTTTATCCTATCAATACTCAGCCTATTGTTGGAACAGGGAATAAATAATTAATCTCTAAGGTTTAATGGGATTCAATAAGTCGATCTTGCTGGTGCCTCGTCTTTTCAGGGTGTTAGATCTGCTTAAGTCAAACGAGCCTTTTAGTTTCTCATATTTGTACGTGGAACCAGATGGCTTTTGAAGAATAGGAACCTCTCCTTTCTGTGAAAAAAGTCTGTTTTCAATCATAAAATTGCTTATTATCTTCTACTCATCTAATGAATTTCTTTATTTCAACTGCAGATAAATTTGGATGAATTTGATAGACTAAGCAATGTCATTGCGCTAAAATTTGAAGTGGAAGATTCAGTGAGTAGATTTTCCCCCTTTAGCTACAACTTTGTAGGTTGTAATGGTCCTTCATATGCTGCTTTCCGTTGCAGATGTCAATCTTTGAATGGTGTCCAAAATTCTATCATTCACAAGCATCAGAGAGGCTGAAAGGCTTCGTCCGAAGCACTAAGTTTGAGAACATAATAGTGTTCATTCTCCTTGTCAATCTTGTTGCTGTTATTGTTGAAACTACGGTATGAATCAAAGCCATCTACAGTCTCTAATTGAACTTTGGATCTGTGAACAGACCCTGCCTGTAGGACTACTACAGGGTTTTTTAGTGTGAACTTGTGAATTTGTTTTTGTTAAATGCTTACAATGTGTATAAAGTAGGGTTGGGGAGAATATATTAGTCTCCAGGTATGTATATACATATATACACATACAAACACACACGCTGATCCTTCAACCTGGCAATAACTTGAAACCGCCCTAATAGTTGCCACTGTGATCTCTAATCAAGCTTAAGTTTGGCATCCTTCCCCTTGCTGTAAGGAGTTCTACCACCAAATGCTCCCTGAACATTGAACTTATGACAACTGAGAAACTTTTTCTCTGCTTTGTTTGCTTGCTGTATTGTGCTTTCTTGTTGTGTGGGTGCAACGCCAACAATGTAGGATCTGTGTTAGATAAATATAATATATCTTCCAAATCTTTTATGTTTGAAAGAACTGGTACCATCTTAACTAATCCACCAGTCTTCGAAGAAATGATACAATCAACATTCTCATAGGAAAGAGAAATAAAAAGGTAGAAAAAGAAACTTGGAACCCTCACATGATGTTATCTGTTGAAGACACAATTAAGTATATAAAAATGTGAGATCTCTAACAAATTAAAGGGTTGTTTGGTAGAGTATATTAAAAAATTAATGCATGCATTAGCTTTATGTATTACTAGTACCTTATTTTGTTTCACTCTTTTAAACCTATAAACCTATGTATAACTAATGTACTTTATATGGTATTAAGGAATGTATAACTAATACCTAAAAATGAATGCTATTAGTAATACAATGGGGTTTAATGCATGCTAATAAAATCACAATTGCCCCTCAAAAGCTTTTTCATATTTTTTATACAATATTTGTGGAGGGTATTTTTGTAAACAAATATTTTCT
>JBDJHY010183409.1:0-12029 GCA_039654485.1 Withania somnifera
GGTGATACTACCAGATTGATGATTTCAGATTACTATTGGCAAAGGATCGCCTTAGTTATGATTTTTGGCATGTGATGTCGGGTTCTAGTTCTTACCTGGGGATGTGAGGTTCCTTTGACGACCAAGTGTTTGTTACTTTCCTGGACTTGTTTTCTTCATTGTACCCCTAGTAGTACGGGATGCCTATGGGTGAGCGTGCTATGTATGTACGCTGCGCTTCTTATGGGGGACTTGTCAGTGTTTATGTCCTTTACTTTATTATTCCTATTATAGCTGCTTATCTATTATTATTATTATCTACTTGTTGCTTCATGTTATGCGGGAATTAGTGCTTGTTACTTCTGTTCATTCCATTATCCTTTCACTTGAGGTTACCGGTATACCGACCATGTTCGGTCCTGATCTTTCTTGATTCCTATTTATTTAATATATTTTCACATATGTTGTTGGAACTATGTCGGGTACAATCTGTTCCATTAACGGTGGTCCTGTTATGTAATTAGTTAGCAGTATCTGTCTACGTGGCATTTGATTCATATTGAGATGCTAGTTTCCTGATGACCTATTTTCTTCCATGACTACTTTCTTTGTTATTCTGCTATTTACTGCAGTTAGTTTTGTTCTGTGCTCAGTGGGCCTAGAAACCTACTGAGTACAAGTTGCTTCGGTAGCTTGTACTCATACTACCCTTGCACTTGTGCAGATTTGAGTATAGGTCCTCGATCATAATTCATCTTGCTGATCGTTTGTTTCTCCTCAGATCAGGGTTTTAGGATGAGCTTGGCGTGTAGCTTGATCCTGTTTCTCTTTAGCTTCTTATTTTGATTATCTCCATTGTATTTCGGAGACCTTTGGATATTGTATATTTTCCATCCTTGTTAATCTTTATATAGAGGTTCTTTTGACATTGACATAGGGTCTTGGGTGTATTCCGTAATTCTTTATTATCTCTACTATTTCTTTTCATATTCTTCCTCATTAATTGTAGCAGTCCTCCGCTTCAGCTACAGACTACGGGGTTTGGTTCTCCTACTGGTGGTAGAGTAGGTGTTATCATGATCCGAGAAATCGGGTCGTGACAATGCTGTTCTAGTCCCTCATGAGTCCCTCTTGGTCTAGGAGTATCCCAAAGGGGGAGTATGTCGATATTTTTTTAATTTTAAGAAACTATTTCCATTGCATCTCTATGTAGTGGCTTGTACTCTTAGGGACTTAGGGGGGAAGTTCTGTCGAACTAATTGTATGCATATGTAATGGTTTCTAGATAAGCATGTTTCCTACTATTTGGTTTTGTTGATTGATTTTCTTGTTATATACTGTGACATTCAGTAGTTGCATTCTTGGTGTTATTCTTCCGTTATTTGGTCATTACTTATATTGGTTACGTTGGAGGTCCAAGTATGTGTCACCTTTGGTCTTGATCTACTTTTGACCTGAATCAATGTGTTTTACTTTGTTAGTGGATTTCCTTCATACCTATTAGTCGATACTACACGGACTAATAGCTGAACCTTCACTACACTCACTAGTTTTCACTACAGTTACCCTATTTCTATTGTACATTATATGTCACTGCCTTATTTATTTTTTATTATCCTTTACCCTTCCTACAATTACTTTTTCCCGATCGGCCAATGATGCGTACTGGGTACCTATATTTTTTTGTACTCATGCTACACTTCTGAATCTTTTCATGATGCAGGTTCTAGTACTAGTTATTAGGGAGGACATGATCATATCGATTAGCTTGGACAGATATTTTGTAGTTTTCCCCTATTGTGGGTTATATTTTATACCTTTTTTATATATAGATGCTCTACATCTATGATACCAGGTTCTGGGGAGTCATGTTCAATTATGCACTTTCATGTTCTATTTTTAGTTCTTCTCTTCATCTTCTTTCCCTTTTTCTTATAGGTTCTTGGTACTGGCCCATCGCTACTTGCTCTGGGCCAGAGTTAGGCTTTTATACAGGTGAGATGTAGACGCTATCACTACTCAATTCTTAGTTCATGATAGAGTGGTAACAGAGCTCTAGTTTCACCGGTGTCTCTGGGTGTAGGAGGAAGTGTATGGTAGAGTTCTGTAGATTGGTATGTAGACATCCGGATGCTATTTACAGGATGTTACACGACAATCTTTAGGAAAGAGTCTCACTTATTGAATCTTTACCTGTGTGTGCGTTAATTGAGTTCCTATTTCTTATTTCGGCTTTATTGTTTCCAGAAAATTAGGAAAGGGCCCTCGATTGGCACCGGTAAGATATTCGCGTGCATTCTAAGTGTTTAGAATCAGAAATTGATAACTAGGTGGTTAAATCTTAAAATACATAGGTTGGGGACTACTTGGGCTCTTGAAGGGGTTATTGTTATGCCAATTCTGCAGTCCGCTAAAATTTATTTAGAGGTTGCAGTGGGTGTCTTGAGAAGAGTATCGATTGAGGATGATATTTATTGGTCATTAGTAAGGATCGTTGATAATGTGCGAATATGTGGCGTTGTTTTTCAAGATAACTAAACATATCCCTATAGTGTATGCTATGAGATACAGAAAGATTTTGGACTTCTTAGGCGAGTTGGTTTGGCTGCTCCATAGTATTAATAGCTTGGGGGTTTCTTGATATATGACGGGTTTGTACATGAGGCCACGGAGGTTCTTTTGTTATAGCAACCTAGGCAGTGTAGATAGAGTTTGGATCCTCCCCATCTAGCTCCTTCTTTATGTTTTCATAATTATTCCAGTGATACCTAACATTTTGAGTGAACAATAGGATAGACAATGATCAGTAGAAATATCAAATTTGGTGGGGCTAGTCCAGTCAGTTGAGTTTGGATGTTTTTCAATTTACCGATAGTGGCCTAGTTAATTAGAGTAGTCAGCCTGTCAAGGCTATATCTTTAGGTTCATAGAGTCATAGTAGCTAGAGTATTTTAGTGTGGTACTAGTCAGAGCAAGAATGGGTTGTTATGGGTTTGGTGAGCTAGGCCATTAGTCCAAAGGGTATCCACCAAGCAGGACCATATAGTCGACAGTGATTGCAGCCTCAACTTAGTAGTTTGTTAACACATGTGATGGTGTTAGTAATTCTTGTTATTTTGCATAAGGCTTGATATTTGGGCTAGGGAGTGCCTCGGTTGGATTACTTAGTAAGGTTGGCCAGTAGAGTCTTCTGGTGATTCTCTATCTTTAAATTATTGCCTTGGGAATAGTGGTTTGGGTGATCTACCTTTGAGCTTTAAGTATGATACTATTTTATTTTTCTTACTGTGTAGTTGTCTAATGTTGAGTTGCGCTTGACTCTGACTTATTTCATTCTTGCCTTGTCCTTGCTATCTTGAGTAACCAACTTTTGTTGATGTGGTATTATAGACTAGGTTTAGGCCTTACCATTAGCATTGATATTGTGGACCTCTTTTGTCTAGTTATTGGTGGCACCTAGGTTGTTATTTTGATTGGCAAACTAAGCCTTGTCTTTTATCTCAGAATCGCGCCGAAAATTCCTTATTAGGTTTAGGTCCTGTGATTCAGAGGCTGAGTTCCTTGTTAGGTAAGAGTTTCTATGTCCCAGCTGAGGTTTGGGCACCCTTATCTTATCCTATCCCAAGTGGTGGACATTTTTTGTAGGGTCTGTTTCCCGTGTATGAGGAGGGAACTATTAGTGGTGAATCCTAGTGAAGGATTTGAGTTTTTTGGATAGTTTAGGCGGTAGATATTGGGGTTTAGCAAAGTTGGTCCTTCTATGTTAGGAGGCCTTAGTGAGTTTGTTGAGCATGGGTAGGTTTCCCTACTCTCCCTAGATATGGGAGTGTTATATTGAGATTATACCTTACCCATGATCGGTATTTGTCGACCGATTGATAGGGGTCCTTAGACTTTTCTAATTGAGATATCCCTACATTCAGATTAGAAAGTTAGTCCCTCGGGAGTGTTTGTTAGAATTGTATATCTGCAGTTTCTTTGTTCTTTTGGGAATATTCCCTGTTGTCTTATAGTGATTTTTTCCGGTTTTGAGCTGTTCGATTGATCTTGATTGGGGGCCGTGTTATCCATGAGTTCCATTAGTTATTTCTACAATACCATAGTGAGTAGTTTTTGTTAGTAAATGACTCTCTCACTTTTTTTTGTTTCTATAGTTCTAGAGTGAGTACCAGAAAGTTATTTTTGTCCTTCAACACATTAGGTTTAGATGGGGTTGGCTAGTATATCTTGGATTCTCTTGGTTGGGTTTCTTGTAGTTGATATTTGTGCCTGCTGACTTATAGCTATTCTAGTAGGCAAAAATGCTTCTTTTATGGTGGATTGATATTTTGGTATCCTTGGAGATTCCATACGCTCATCCCTATAATTCATTTCAGGGGTCAATTGATGCAACCGTGCTGACTTGATCCTCGTAAATGGATATGGATGTGGTTTTTTCTATGATTTCTTATAATTTGACTAGTTATTGATTATACAAGGTTGTGATCCAACTTCTGAATGGTTTCCTTATGTGAATGTCTTGATAGTTTTAGGTTCTGAGTTAGGGTCACTTAACGTTAAAAGGTTATGAGTAGTTAGAGTTTATCCTTGTTTGTAGTTTGTGATGATCACTAGTTTTGAGCGTTTGGCTTTTGAGTGTTGTGACAACTTGGTTTGTAACACTATTTTGTTATGAGAAGAAGGCAATTGAGTTTATGGTCCTGACTTGAGGCTACTATAAGTGTATGGGTTGTGTGATAGGGCACCTCGAGGTGATTGTTTCCTTGTGTCTACATGTCTTTTTGGATGATTTCCGGTTGATTTCAGGATTGACATATTGATTTTGATGATTGGGTTTGAGATAAATACTGTGGATTTAGTTCTTGGACAAGAGTAGGGTTCACCCTATAGGCAAAGCCAGCTACCATTTATGCTACCTGATGTTGTGGATTGCCAATCAATATGAATTTCCTTTTTGTGATAGTGTTAATTAATTATGCCCGAGGAGCTCATAATTTTGAGGTCTCTCCGATAGGGTTTTGGTAGTTTCTGACAGTACTTTATGGATAAGCTTTGGTCCTTGTTGTCCCAGATTTGAGGATATGACTCAAACGGTTCCTTGCGAGGCCTATTATAAAAGATATTCCATACGTTTGGGCGTAGTGGAGAAGTCTAGAGGGTTTCCTTTATGTTTGGGTGGCCTTTTTCTTATGTGGGATTTGATTCCCTATTATTTCAATCAGCGACACCCAATTCCCTTTTAAAATTTTGAGGACAGTACGGTACTAATTTTCCATCCACAGTCTGAATACTAGTGCAAATGGATTATTTGGACACCCCAGGATACATTATGAGATGGTATCCTTATTTGTTGTTTTGGGCAATGGATGAGGTAGACGTTGGTTTTAATAAAGCTTCATATGACAACCGCTGCTATTTTAGTGTTCATATAATATCATTTAGGGTTTGAATCCTGATGCTTGAACTGCCAGCGACGAGGTTTGAGCACTGCAGTCCAGGTTGTGTGTTGCAGTCCGTGAGAGTAGACTATCATTGATTTCGTTTTTAAACTTCCTCATACCTCCATAGATCATAATCAATTGACTAGATTCTCTTATTTTCTACCAATTTCAACTTCTTGGGATGCCAAGAGAGGTTCCAACTTCTATTAAATCAGTCAGTGGTAAGTGGTTTTCTTCACGGTTCTTGAAAACTATGTAGCGTGATATGGGTACAACCTTAGTTTTGAGTTTGACTTTTCCCCTAAAGACAGACAGGTATATAAGTAGACCATCCAGGTACTCCAAGCCAGGTTTTGATTTTGTATTTTGATTTATATTTGGTAGTTGGGAGAAATATTTATCTTATGTAGAGTTTTCCTATTGATAGCTATCATCCTAGCATCCAGATATTACTATTCGAGGCTGAGTATTATATGTGTTATAGATCATGGATTAGTTATAGCTTGGATTTCGAACCCGCTAATTATATAGCCATATGGGTCTTGTTTTACTCCTCGTGACTCGTGAATTATGTTTTTTCTAGATTCTTGTGGTGCTGAGATCTTTCATGATTCTCCATTATTTCAAACGTGACTTTTAAGGTTTTTACCGGTGCTAGGTTGGCTTTGTTCTGCTTTTTTTAGACTGGGTATTACTGTAGTATATGTATAGTAATGTGCCAGCTCGAGGTCTGTATTACTAATGGGTCCTCATATACTTATTCTTCTGGCCCATGGAGTACTTAGCTGGCTTGTAGCTTAACTACTTACCCTAGGGCTATATTGCCCAACCCGCATGTTGATTGGGGGAGGATTAAAACCTTTGGCTTGTAGCTTGGTATCCATCCTATGTATTCCAATTAGCAGCCTAGACTAGTTTAGTCTGTTGATTGGTTCTGTCTAGCGATCATACATTAAATATTTAAAGGGTATCTTGACTTTAACAAAATAATAACTGAAACTTATTTTATATATATACTTATATCTTCCATGACTATTCTAATGAGTAGTATGGAGCTATTTTCTCACACCATTTGAGGTTATTTTCTCACTATCACTATGATTTCTTGATATTTTTTTATATAGATATAGTTTAGCTATACTGAGATATGAATTTTCACCTACATGGCTGTACTTGAGTTTCCACTAAGATATGATATATGAGATAATCTCGAGTTTGGACCTGATGACTGTGACACTAAATGGGTTTATACGTGAATTTTGTATGTGGAATTGGTTCCCTCCACGGACCTTGTGACCTAGGTCTCCATGCCTGGGTTATCTTGTGTGGCCGGAGGAGGGGTATATCAGGGTAGGTCGGGTAAGTATATGCGGAAGCTTTCGTGGGTACCTCTTGGTTCGGGAATATCCCAGTGAAGGAGCGTTCAAACACTTATTCACTTTTTCAATATATGGTTCGAGTCCTCCACGGGTCCCTTTTTGTTTGAGAGTATCCTATAAGGGGAACATACCAATACTTATTTACCATTCTAATATGCAATTCGAGTCCTCAATAGGTCCCTCTTTGTTTTGTAATATTCCGGTATTATTTAATTTTTAGCACCCTTTTTCATTTTATCTCTACTTGGTGGATTATACACTTCAGTACTTAGGGTGAAATATTATTGGGTTAATTATATGCGTATGTGATGGTTTCTATCTAGGCCTGTTTCTTACTCTTCGGTGTTGTTGGTTTCTTACCTTTTTTAGTTACTGTTATATTCAGTAGTTACATCACCGATGTTATTCTTCCTTTATTTGGTCCTTTCATATGTTGGGTATGTTGGAGCTCCAGGTACATGTCACATTTTGTCATAATCTGCTTATGACCCTAATTTATGTGTTGTACTTTATCACTCGCTTTCCTTCATACTTGTTAGTCGATACTGCATGCACTGATAGCTAACCCTTCACTATACTCGCTAGTTGTTATTAGAGTTACCCCATCTCTATTATACATGATGTACCACTGCCTTATTTGATTTGATTGTCCTTTACCCTTCCTATGCTTACTTTTGTCATTCGGTCTGTGATGCCTATTGAGTACCTATGGTTTTTTATACTCATGCTACACGTATGCATGTTTACCTGATGCAGGTTCTAGTAAGTGTTATCAAGGCGGACATAATAGTGCGGACTAGCCTAGTGCTGTACAGGAGGTATGGTGAGTTGTAGGAGTTTATTTTGGATGATCTTTCTTCTATCCCTATATCTATTCTACTCTAAGTCCCGATAGTTATTTTGTAGTTTTTCCCTTTTGTGTGTTGTATTTTGTACCTTTCTATTTAAAGATGCTCTACAGCTGAGATACCAGGTTCTAGGGAGTCATGTTCAATTGGACACTTTCGTATTCTATTTCTAGTTCTTTTCTTCATCTCCTTTCCTTTCTCTAGGAAAGAGTTAAGCTTTTCTACAGATGATATGTAGACGCCATCATAACTTGATTTTCGGTTGTTTCTCATAGAATTTGTATTCAACAATATGAACAACAAAATAGACTTTAAGAAATTTAAAAAAATAGTGAAACAAAGTTCAAGAAAGTTAGCTCGAGCCCACTAAATTCACAGTGTGTCTTTTAAAATAATAATTTTCCTAAGGTACCCAAGGTTATGGAATTCATCCTCCAAGAATAGAATGATTTTTACTTGCAAAATAGTGGTACTTCATATTTTATAGAACAATAACTCACTAAATGGCGGCAAAACACATAAGAACTCTAAGTAAACGAAGTATAGAAGAATAAAACAATTTGTGCTTAATATCTGAGAAAAAGTCAGATATATATAGACAAAGAGTATTTCTTCAAAAGAGAAACAATCATTCTAAAAATTTGCAATTTTTTCAAGTAAAAATAGTATTGGTTTGGAGGTAACACGACATATTGGCTTGTATATGACCATATACGGTTGTGTATATGCCGCAGAATTAAACTAGAGACTTTGAAATTTTTTGGCTCATTTAGAGCATTTAAGGTTCGTATATGCCCATATGTTACCTCATATGCTCTCTAAATTTTCAAGTAGAAACTACAGAGATGTGTCTTTTCACTATGTGTTGTGTATGCTGTCCTCTATCGTTTATGTGGCTTCATATGAAAAAAATATTTTGTCCATATTTCAGATTAAAAAATTATTGAATAAGTAAATTTAAATAAGTCTTTTCTATAAAGCTAATCTTTTGATCGATCAGTTGAGTAATCTGAATATGAAGCCTAAGCCGAAGATGACTAGAGAGAGAGCGACGATGACAGTGTGAGACACTTCTTATTCTCAATTCATCAATAGAATGAAGAAGTACAACTCAATATAAGCACAAAAAGTTTCGTTCTCCAATAATGTGGGTAAATGTGATATCGTTAAACTGTCAAACTTTTTTGTACACCAAGAGAATACAAGTCACACAACTAACCTTTAACTATCTACAGTTCTCACAATTTTCTTTATTTCATTCATGAAAATTTTCTTGGTTTTCATAGAGAATTAGCCTTTACTCTAATTCTCTTTGAATAGGCCTATACTTCACGCTCACATTTGTGATTCCTAAACGGTTAATCATATAGACAAACTATTTATTCATAGAGAAATTAATCCTTGGTTTTGAATCACGAGAATGAGTTGAGTTTTTAGCAATGTTGAACTGTCATATATAACATAGTTTGATCTCCTTGAAAGCTCTTTTGATCTCTAAATTGCTAGGTAGATTTACCTCCAGGATGACTTGTCGTAGTCCTTAAATCCATTCCTTTTGATGATCTTTCAACCTCTCTAGTTAGGTCTTTTATAACTAGATCCAACACATTATCATTTAACTTTATATATTCATTTGTGATAATTCCACTAAAGAATAATTGGTTAACAGTATTTTTTCTTCGTCTTATGTGACAATATTTCGGATTATACATAGCGATCCTTGTCCTACCTAGTACTGTTTGACTATCATAGTATTTGTACAAGAAAGGAGTATATATTTTTAGAAATTAAAGAGCCACTCATCTTCTTTACCAATCTTATCTAATTCGATGAATTCATATTACATAGTATAGATAACTTTACATGTTTGTTTGGATGATTTAAAAGACACGATTCTTATAGAAAGAGTAAATACATACCTACTTGTGGATTTAACTTTAGATCATTTTGGTGATCCAATTTGCATCATTATATCCTTTAAGTACCCCAGGACACTTTTAATAATGTAAAACATACTTTTTGTATATTTTAGGTACCCCCAAATTCATTTTATTTTCATCCAATGAGTTTGATTAGGACTACTCATCTACTGACCCAGTTTACTAACAACACATTTATATATGGTCATATATAAATTAAAATTTTAAAAACTCGTGCATATTCAAATTTTGAGTTACTTTAACTTTTATTCTTTTGAAGTTTGAAGCTCATATCCATTAATATCTTGACAATATTGAAATTTAAATACTTGAACTTGTCAAGTACCTTTTCAATACAATGATACTATGAAAATGCTAAAACTTGAAGAGTTATATAAATTCATATCCCTAATATCACATCAGCTTCACCTATGTGTTTGATATCAAACTTTCTAACCAACATAAGCTTAGTAGCATTTATGTAAAAACAGTATCTACTGATGATCAACATATCATCAGCATATAAACAAGCAATAACTTTAAAATTTAGAGTATTTTTTATGTACATATATTTTTCACACTACTTGAGCTTGAATTCACTTTCCAATATTATTTAGTCAAACTTGTCGTGCCACTGTTTGGGTATTTGTTTCAGTTCATTCAATGACTTAAAAAGTTTGCACACTTTTCTTTATTTACCTGGAACGTTCGTCAAGTTGTTTCATGTAAATGTTTTCCTCCAATTCTCTATTTAATAAAATTTTCTTCACATTCATTTGATGGATTTAAAGATTATAGACTTCCACTAGTGCTACTAACAATCAATGGAAATTATTCTCGTTACCGGGGAGTACGTGTAAAAATAGTCAAGACCTTCCTTTTCCAATAACCTTTAACAACAAGTCTTAGTTTATATCTATCAATAGTTCCATCAACTTTTTTTTAAATATCCATTTGGACTTAATTATTTATTTCTAGGGAGAAGATCAACCGATTCTCAGATTATTAAGATTGATTCAATCACTATTGACTATCTCTTTTTAAAATGATGAGTCTGAAAAAATTATGATTTCTTTAAATATTTCAGGCTTATTTTCAAGAAACAATTTCATAAAAATTGATCTAAAGGAAGTATCTATTCTTTGAAATTTAATACATCTTGAATTCTCTTCATTTAGTGTATTTTCCTATAATTCTTTTTTATGTTATTTCAATTGTTTACTAAATAACTCATATTATGTTTTATACCTATAAATATGTTTAAAAATTCAGTATTATCTTATTCAATTACCCAATTAGCATGAATAGCAGTACGTTCGTATTTGTGACTCAAAAATTAACTTGCCTTACTATTTGTAAAAATTCAATAAAGACATAATCCACAATTCTTGGATCCTATTTTCACCCTTTTATATGGAGAAACTTGAATTTTTGTTAAAAACTCCCATACTTTAAAGTATTTCAAGTTAAGTTTCCTCCCATTTTATTCTCATATGGAATAGGTTTTTTTTGTTGTGGCAAACTCTATTGAATATTCAGTTATCTGTAAGTATAGCTTTCCTCCACAAGATTTATAGTTAACCCAGACTCTAATGATACATTCATCATTCCTTCAATATTCAGTTTTCTTTTCTACAACTTCATAGAATTGAGGTGAGTCAGATTATTTTCCCGTAGTGATACGGTTGCATCATGATTGACCCTTAGTGTATTTCTATTTGCACTGGTGATAGATTCTTTGATACGGGAAATTCAAGGCAAAGTACCTTGGTGTATGCTATTTGGGGATATTGTAGTTTTGATTGATGAAATCCATAGAGGAATTAATGCTAAGTTAGAGGTTTTGAGAGAAACACTTTAATCTAAAGGGTTTAGATTGAGCAGGTCCAAGATGGAGTATTTTGAGTAAAAGTTCAATGAGGTGGAGCAGGAGGAGGATGTAATAGTGAAGCTTTATACCCAAGCTATTTGTAAGAAAGACAGTTTCAAGTATCTGGGGTCAATGATCCAAGGTAATAGAGATATTGATAAGGTTGTTTTTTACCGTATTAGCATAGTGAGGATGAAATAGAGGCTTGTAACTAGGGTTTTGTACAATAATAAAGTTCTTTTTAAAATGAAAGAAAAGTTCTATAGGGTGGTGGTTAGACAAACTATGTTGTATAGGCCCGAGTATTGGTTAGTTAAGAATTCCCATATTCAAAAGTTGAAGCTGACAGTGATGAGGATTTTTCCATAGATGTGTGGGTTTACTAGATATGATAAGATCTAAAATGAGGTTATCAGGGACATAGTAGGAGTGATTGTTGTGGAACGTAAGATTTTAGAAGAGATACTGAGATGGTTCGGGCATGTTCTTAGGAGGAACACGAATGCCCCTTGTCAGGACCCGATTTCTCGGATCATGATGGCACCTACTATCCACCCAGTAGGAGAACCAACCCGGTAGTCTGTAGCCGAAGC
>JBDJHY010183428.1:0-10473 GCA_039654485.1 Withania somnifera
AAGGGGTAGAAGGAAACTATTTGACTCATTCAGGGTATATCACTTTTGATTCCTCTGACCTCTTTATCGGTGCCATCCATCTTATCCAAGATTCTTGCAAACATATCCTTTTACTTTTGAATTTGATGAAGCACTATCTTCATTCATATTTTCTCTCTCATTGGGTGTAATATTACGATACTTATAGAGCCTTTCCTTCCAATTTTTGTATCTCTCTTCTTTGATATCACCATATTTCCTATTTTTATTCCAACCTTGATTCCCACCTTGCCCTTGATAGCCCTGTGGGAACCCATCCCTTGGTTTGCCAAAAGATTATACTCTCATCATACATGTCCTAGAATTGAGCCTCTTCTAGGCATGGATCAACTTTGCATTCCATAGATTGCACATCTTTAGTTCCATCCCTCATCACATATTTAGTAAGAAGATCAATATATATGGCCATCTTTTTTATATACTCATCACTTTTCTCATAATTTTTACTTGTGGCATCACTCAAGAATGAGGAGGGAGCTTCCTTCACGACCTCGGCATCAAAATTATTTTATTTATCTTGGCATTCTTCTCTAATCATTCCCTAGCCACAGGAAAAGTGAAGTTCATAGTTGATACACCGCAACTAGTGTTTACCTCTTCATTACATGGAGAATTTAAACAATTATAGAACGTCTTCAAGAGAATAATATCTGGCAAAGGTTGGAGCACTTCTTCAACAACTTCTTAAAGTAAATCCACGTTTCATGAAATATCTTATGCAAAGTCTGGTAAAAGTTGGTTATAGCATCTCTCAACTGCATCATGCTAGATGGAGGGAAAAATCTTTCCAAAAATATATATTGTAGTTCACCCCACAAAGTGATGGGTCCAGTTGTCAACTCACTCAGCCAGATGGCAGCTCTCCAGTCAATGATAGTTGAAAGAGCCGCATCCATACTGAATCGTGATTGATCTTAGAAATATTGAATTGAGCATAAACATCAACTAGCTGTTTTAGATGTTTAGTTTCATATTCGTGGGCCTAACTTCCAAGAAATCCCTTTATATGCAGCATGGCACTAGTAATATGAAAAATAATATTTTATTATGTTGGGGGCAGTCTAATAGCATTGGTTGCATCCATATTTATGTTTTTTTCTTCCCCAATATTAATATTCATATCCATGTTCTGATTGAGATTTTGGTTGCACCCTTAGGCAAATTTGGATTACATGTTTTCTTAGTGTTTTCACCTGTAACCAGATATAGAAAATAAAACATGTAAAATTCAAAGTACTAGATAAAATAGTAAGTAAACAATTCACACAAAAATTGAATTGAAAGTTACTTCCCTCACATGGGCGGAAAAATTGATAATGCTCAACCGCACCCATAAAGGTACAGGTGGTCGATATCTTTATAATTTACCCAGCTAGGTTGGGGTTGAATCCATAGAGAACTAAAGTTAATTCACTTTCGATGAGAAGAATTACTAAAGGTTGTACCAACAGTTTATTGAGCTAAAAAGTAAATTGGGGAAATGCTCGTAAAGTAAAGTTTTATAAGATGAGATTTGAAGATAAACAACTTATTGATATTACGCAACTATTAATAATAATTGAATAAGAAAGAGGCTTGGGGTACGAAATATTCAAGAATGAATTGGCATGGTCACAACTTCGACTACTAATTAGTAATTAGTTATGTAGGTAGATTAGGTCATCGCTTTTATTACTTATTATTACTTCAAGTAAGAAGTAAAAGTTCGAGTTCATAGTTAGACACCTACTATGCTTCTTCGTTATCCAACCTTGGTTTTCAATTATCAACTTGTATTTCTTGCAAGGGATATCAGATGATTTAAAACTAAATTGTTGTTAATCCTATTTCTTCAACTCCCTATGCCATACATAAGGAAATTCTAAGCACCAATGACATTTGAAACCTTTAAATACCAATATAACATAGAAATAAGATTAAATCCACCTCAACTAGTTACTATATTTATTAATCTAGCATGACCATTATATGCCCAGAGCCAAAGAAAATTAGCTACTCATAGAATATAAAATGATTAAGTATTATACCATGATATCTACCTTTAAAACTTAGTAGAGACATTGTGCAGGTTTCACCAATGAAAATACAAAGTTCCAAGAATAAAATATGTGTAGAAGACTAAAAATCCTAGCTTGTTCTAAGAATAAAAATGTTTAAAAACCTCAAAAATATAATGTAACAATTTATATGTGACCTAAACCAGCACAAACATTATTTCAAAGTCTTTCTTAGAGACATAATATGTGAGATAAGTTTATGCTCATGGTCATTTTTTGTATTTTCGCAATTCTTAGATGCTTAGAGCATTCTTGTAACTTCTCCAAGACATTTGTGACTTTCTAAGATCAGTAGGTTGGTTCCCTGGTAGTTCTATAGCTTAATTTCCTTATATTTGTAGATTCTTTGGACTATACTCGACTTATACGACTTAGGATCGCTCTTTCATTATTTTGGTTGAGTCCGATGTCGATTACAAAAGGATTCCATATATGGATTAAAAAAAGGACTCTATTACCATTCTAAGCCTCAATTATTCAAATTAAAGCTGGATGGGATGGAAGGCATCGTAATCCCAGGGGATGAGGGCCGAGATCGAGGAGGGAAAGAAGGCCAAGGGCCATGATCAAGTGGCTTGTACAACAATCGTGGCACTGCCTAGATGGCCTATAAATAGGTTTTCTTCTTCTTTTTGATAAAGGTTTCCCCTATTTTCTTATTTTATCTCAATCCTAGAGCATATAACAGGTTAATTAAGAGGATTTTGGGTGTTTTTAATCTATGGAATCATATCTCATTGGTTCTATGATCGGTTTTGCTCGGTAGTTCTCTATTTGTCTTTAGTTATAAATTTTTCAATGTTTTATAAACTTTCCAGGATTATTTTCTTCATTATTATCCATCAGATTAAGCCCTTCTTTGTACAATACATTCTATGTGATGTCTCTATGTGTTGATATAAATATTTCATTCTTCTGAGCAATGACGGTTTATGGACCCATTTTTACTTTGTATTCCGACCCTTTTATTTCTATTGTAATATGGGTCTTGTTTTACTCATCTTAACGTGGGTTATGTTTTTGCTAGCTTTGTATGATTTCAATCTTTGTTTATGATTCTCTAGATAATGTAGCATGCTATTAGGGGTTATCACTATAATCCAGGTAGGCAATGGCTTACTTATTTCAAACTGGTTAACTAGTATTATATATGCTTGGTAAATTGCTAGCTCGAGGCTCGGTCACTAGCTTGAAGCCCCATTACTGTTAACTCTTTGGCCTATGAACTTTCTTGCTAGCCTTATCAATTGTTATATCCCTAGGATATGAGGCCCTTCCTACATGTTTCACGGTGTCTTTGGAATATATTTGAGGTTGGGGAGGGGGTTATACTAGTGGTTAGATCATAGTAGTTATCCCCTAGATTTAACTAGTGGCTTTAGAGCCGATCTAGATAGTTGATTGTTCTATACTATAATCATACATTAATATATTAAAAGGTAATTGGTATTTTGATATTAGAATTATTGTAAAATGATTTCCTATCTACTATAGTATATTTTCCACTCTGCGCTCATGAGTAGTATAGACCTATTTTCTCACACCATTAGATCCTATTTTCTCACTATTACTATAATCTTTGAATTTTCCTGACATGGAAACAATTGGGTTTTTCTAAGATTTGAATTTGCTTATATGGATGGACTTGATATTTTCCACTAAGATATGATATACTATCCAAACCCAACTTTTGGAATTTCTTCCCTTATAACTATGCCACTAGTTGGCTCTTTTATGAAGATTTTGTAGGTGGGATTGAATCCCTCCATGGACCTTCGGTCCTAGGCAGAATACATGACATACTAGGTATGTGAAAATCTTAAGAGAGGGGTGTACTTGAGAAGGAGTCTTTTATTGGGGAATCCTTTTATGGGGTCCTTCTGGCCGAAGTAACAGACCGGGGAGAGTGTGTACAGGCACTATTACTTTTTAGAACCCCTTGCATTGCATTCCTCGCACTTGGTTGTACCCTTCAGGATTATGAGAGTCTTTTTAGGTTACATATATGTTGATGTTCTTTATTGCTATATGGTCTTGTTGTTGTTATTTTCCTTTCTTTACCTGCGATTAGATTATTTCTTCTTCTTTGTGGTGGTTACGTTGTAGATCCAGATACGTATCCCATTATTCAAAGTTTGTCTACGACTTAAGCCATTATGTTCACATATTGATAGCTGACCTTTCACCGACCTTACTAGTTATTACTGTGGTTACCCTTCTTTTCTATTTGTTCATTGCATGTTATTGACCTATTTTATTATGATCGGTCTTTACCTTTCATATGCTTACTTGTGCCTGATCGGCCTATGATGCCTACCTGGTACCCATTATTTTGCTTACTCACTCTATAGTTCTTCATATTTTTGTGATGCATATCATAGTGTGAGTCAGTAGAATAGATATGATCGTGCAAGTTAGTTTGGTGGTGTTTCAAGAGATACGGTGAGCAGTCATCGTTCATGCAGACAGTTTTTGTTCTGCCATCAAAGTTTTCCTAGTTGGATTTCGGATAGTTATTTTGTTGTTTCTTAAACATTGTGAGTTGTATTTAGTACTATTCTAAATATATATGCTCAGCAGCCATGACACCAGGTTCTGTGGGATTTACTTTTATTTATGCATCTTTGTTTATTCTTCTTATCCATCTTATTTCTTGACATTTTATATCGGCCCATCTCTACTTTTTCTACGCCAGGGTTGGGCTTGTCTAAAGATGGGATGTAGACTCCTTGATTTGTATCAGAGCTCTAAGTTCTCTGGTTTCTCTGGTTATAGGAGCAAGAGTTTGGTAGAGTCACACAGACTGGTACATAGACGTATATATCATATCTTTTAGAGTCTATAGGTCTCTTTAATTTGGATATTTTTTTTTGACTCTTTCATGCGAGTTAAACACTAGTTTCTTATTTATTTACCTTTGTTCTATTATTTCATAGATGGTCCATATGTATTCAGCATCCGAGGATGATGATGCTCCCCCACCTCCATTAAGAGCTCCAGTTAGGGGCCGGAGTAGAGCTAGAGCCTGTGGGTGAGGCCAGGATAGAGTTGAGCAGACATATCCTACACTCACATATCTACCTCCACCACAGACACAACCACCTTTTGATGATGCATTTAGAGACATATGGTAGTGCATGGTTACTATTGCACCCACTGATGAGGATCAGACTTTAGCTCAGGGGAGGCACGAGGTGCCCCAGCTCCTCCTATTCAGTTGATACCAGTGGAAGTAATATTTCCACCTCTACAGCCTATTCTAGAGATACCGCCAGTTTAGAGTCAGCCTGTAGTTACTATATTAGTTTTGAGGACCCTGAAGATGCATAGTCATTTCATCCGTATGGGGCCTTTGAGATTCTTCGGTGACCCCAGACAGGATCCTTATGAGTTTATTTCAGAGTGTAGAGAGAGGTTGAAAACTTTGGGCCTGATAGAACTTATGGTGTTGATTTCATTATGTATCAAATAGAGAGGCAGGCTAAGCTCTAGTGGAGAATGTATAGAAAGAGCAGATCGGCAGGGTCAGAACCTATGATGTGGAGTTAGTTTGTGGATGCTTTTATGGCTCTGCATGTTCCCAAGAGTTTTTTGTGAGGTGCATCGGGATAATTTTTTATATATGCAGCAGGGATCGATGACATTTTCTAAGAATGAGGCTCGTTTCACTTAGCTTTCAAGGTAGAGGGTCGTTATTTTGCTGACAGAGGTTGAACGGGTATGCCGCATTGTAGTTGAATTAAGATCAAAGTTACAAATAGAGGTTGAGTTATTGCTTTCTCAGGGTAGTCTATTATTTGAAATAGTTGATCATCCTCATAACATGGATGGACTTTATTGCTCGGCCCAAGAGTGGTGATAAGAGACAGCACTGCCAGGGCGATTAAAGATCTTATAGATGTCTTGGTAGATGGTATGATAGGTGTAGGCCTCCTCAGCTGCATCATCAGTAGCAGTGTCAATGAAAGACTAGTAGATCGATTTAGGTCTCCATGACATTTGTTGATGTTTGTAAAAGTAGCCATCCTGTTAAGGCACATCTACTGGGGTTAAAAGTTAGGGTGGCTGGGGTAGTTAAGTCAGTGGTTTCGGCCATGGTAGAGGCTAAGGTTTCTATATGTGGTGAGATATACTAATATACATCATCTATTTAGTTAGAACCATAGGTTGTAAAGCCTCTTAAGATAGTACCGCCACTAGTTATAGGTAGTTACACAGCAACTCGAGGGGTCAACGTAAGGGCCAAAGGAAAGAGGAGGAGATTATAGTGGAGCTCTGTAGGCAATTATACATCATCATTTTTGTATTGTACCTAATATATCTCAAGAAGAGGCTTCTGATACAATGGTTATTGGTATTTTATTTATTTGTCACCAGCAAGCCTTAGTGCTAGTTGACCTTGGTTCTATATATTAATATGTTTTTTGCGTATTTTGAGCCCCATTTCGGTGTTATTTGGGAGACTTTACCTGTACCGGTGAGTTTGAAAACTCTTGTAAGTAAGATATACTAGTATATCAGTTTCACGGAGATTTTGTTGTGACTGTATGGGAATTAGACACTTGGGTTAATCCTGTGGCTTTAGACATGATTGATTTTGATATGATTATAGGAATAGATTTATGATGGTATTGATTTCTTTTACAAGACCGTGACTTTATTTGTGCCTATTATATCTCTGGTGATGTGGTAGGGTCCTATTAGCTACTACCTAGTGCCACTGATATCTAGTATATAGGCTAGTAGATTTTTAGCCAGGGGTTGTACAACTTACTTAGCTTATGTCCATAATGTTAGTGTTGATCCTCCCTCACATAAGTCTGTTCCTATTATTAGAGAGTTTCTTGATATTTTTCCTGATAAGTTGCCTGGCCTCCAACCAGAGCCTGTTGTTGATTTTTTATGGATGTTGACTTAGGCACCAGTCCCATCTCGATTGCACCTTATCGTATGGATCCAATAGATCTCTGGAATCTCAGTACTCAGCTTTCGGATTTGATTGCCTGAGGTTTTATCCATCCTAGTATTTCCCTGTGGGGTTCCCCAGAGTTATTTTCTAATAAGAAGGACCGGACTATGCGTAGGTCTATTAACTACCGGTTGTTGGATTATATTACCATTAAGAATAAATATCCTTTGTTATGGATTGATGAATTTTTTTATCAACTTCAGGGTTCTATTATATTATTGAAGATTGATTTGAGGTTGGGTTATCATCAATTGAGGATTCAGGACTGGGACATTCTGAGGACTTCTTTTCAGACCCAGTATAGACACTATGATTTTCTTGTTATGTCTTTTGGGTTGACTTATTCCACATCCGCATTTATGGATCTTATGATTAGAGTTTTTAGACCGTATCTAGACTCTTTAGTGATTTTGTTCATTGATAAAGTCTTGGTTTACTCCAGGAGTATAGAACAGCATGAGGAGCATTTGAGAGTTGTGCTACATACTTTGAGGACTGAGAAGCTATATGTGAAGTTCTCAAAGTGTGCCTTCTAGTTAGACTCTGTAGATTTTCTATGTCATGTTGTATCCTCAACAGGTATCAGTGTGGATCTGTAGAAGGTTCCAGTCGTTTGTGATTGGCCTTGTCCTACTACTCCTTTAGAGGTTTATGGTTTGGTTTGGTTAGCCTATTATATAGAAGATTTGTACAGGGATTTTCATCTATAGCATCTTCTATGACCAGATTGACCCGAAAAGATGTTTCTTTTTAATGTTCTAAGGATTACGATTCTAGTTTACTGAGGCTTAAGGAATTAATCACTTCAGCACCAGTGTTATCACTCTTAGTTGAGGGGAAGCCATATAAAGTATATTGTGATTCCTATATTAATTATTTGGGGTGTGTACTGATGCAGTAGAGTAGAATCATAGCATATGCTTCACGTCGATTGAAGCTTCATGATCACAACTACCTCACTCATGATTTGGATTTGGCAACGACAGTTTTTGCACTCTAGATATGGATGCATTGCCTCTATGGATTTATTGTGAGATTTTTACTAACCAATATAGACTATAGAGGAGATGAACTGAGCTTCTGAAGGATTATAATTCCAGTATTCTTTACCATTGGTGAAGAGTGAATGTGGTTATAGATACCTTGATCCAAAACACAGTTAGCTTGTTAGTTTGGCCTCCATATTAGTTTCAGCGAGCCATTGGACTTGTACATTCATTCTTTGATTAACCATTTGGTCAGATTGCACATTTCAGGTCCGAGCAAAGTTCTTGTACATATTAAGGATACGCCAACTCTAGTTGATCATTTCTAAAATGAAAATATCAGCATAGATCCTTGATTCATATTTGAGATTTTTTTCTGAGGTATGATTAAGGTGGTGCTTCTTAGAGTCTGATGGTGTATTATGGATGGGCAGCCATATTTGGGTTCTAGGGTTAATGATTTAATTTATACTATTTTTTGTAAGGAACACTCGGACAAAGCGAAGATCTGCAAAGACTTGAGACCACAGTATTAGTGGCATCGTCTGAGATCTGATGCTACTAGTTTTGTTTCCTAATGCTTGAACTTCCAACCGATGAAGCTCGAGCACTGTAGACCAGGTGGTGTGTTGTAGAAACTCCCTATTCCTAAGTGGAAGTGGGAGAGCATCACTATGGAATTTATTTCTAGAGTTTTTTGTACTTCCAAGTGTTATACTTGCATTTGGTTCATTGTGGATCAACTGACTAATTCCTCCTACTTCAACTGACTTTGTCATCTTAGGGTTCTGAGTGACTTGATATTTTATATGTTAATGAGATCGTTCGTTTGCATGGGGTACCAGATTCTATTATTTTTGACAAGGGTACATAATTTAATTTATGGTTTTGGAGGATTGTACAGTGAGAGATGGGTACAAAGGTGGCTTTACATATTTCCTTTCATCCACAGCCAGATGGTCAGTCCAATCAGACCATTTAGGTACTCTAGGATATGCTTTGTGTCTGTGCCTTTGATTTTAGTGGTAGTTGCAATTAGCATTTGGTTATGATAGAGGTTTCGTATAATAATAGCTACCATTAAAGCATTCAGATGGCACCATTCAAGGCTTTATATAATAGGCGATGCAAATCACCTATTTGTTAGTACAGTAGTGTCGAGTTTTCTCCATAGACTTCAAAATTATTTTGAGATACCATAGAGAGAGTCAGGGTTATTTAGGACAGATTACGGGTGACACATAATACATAGAAGATTTATGCATACTGTAGACTTTGACCTCTTAAGTTTAGTTTTAGGGATACGGTATTCTTTAGGGTTTCACCCATAAATGGTGTCATGAGGTTTGGTTAGAGAATAAAGTTTAGCCCTAGGTTTATTTATCCAAATTACATTACTCAGAAGATTGGTGATGTTTCCTACAAAATTGCCCTTTCACTTTGATTTAGTTCATCTGGATGACCAATTGACCTATATTGAGCAGCCTAAGGCAATTATTGGCAGCGATGTGAGACGAATCACTCCAAAGATATTTCAATTATGAGAGTTTATTGGGCTCGTTATCCAATAGAGGAGGCTACTTGGAAGATTGAGAGGAATATATGAGATTAGTACCTTTATTTTTTTTAGTCTTCATGTACTCCCTTCTTTCTTAACTTTTACGAATGAAAGTTCCTTTACTGGGGGATATTTATTGACTCAGGGGGTTCTTTTTATGTTTCGCAATTATTTGGTTTTTAGATTATTCTTGTAACTTCCCCAAGTAATTTGCGAATTGATTAGTAGGTTGGTTTCCTTTATTTTAATAAATTAATTACTTTACATTTATAGCTTCTTCAGGCTTCACTCATCTTATACGACCTCAAATTTTTTATATTAGTTTGTTGAGTCTAGAATGTCAATTAAATAAAGATTCCATATATGGATTGTTAAAATTAGACTCCATTTCCACTCTGAGCCTTAATTATTCAAATTGAGGTTGGATGGTATGGAAGGCATTGCGATCGGGGGGTAAGGGTCACGATCATGGAGGGAAAGGCAGCCAAGGGCTACAATGTGTGTCCGATGTCGTGAACATGGAACCGCCTGGCTAGCCTATATATATGATTTCTTCTTTTATTTGATGAAGGTTTCCCCCATTTTTTTATTCTCTCAATCGCAAAGCTTGTAACATTTTAATTAAGAGGTTTATGGGTGTTTTAATCCATAGGAATCATATCTCGGTGGTTCAACAATTGTTTCTACTGGGTAATTCTTCGATTCCTCTTTGAGTATAAAGTATATACCTCTTTGAGTATAAAGTATTCGATATATTATAAACTTTGTAAGGCTTATTTTCATCATTACTATCCATCAGATGGAGCCCTTTTTTGTACCATCTATTCCATGAGTTGTGATCTACATATTGGTATAAATATTCTA
>JBDJHY010183439.1:0-10617 GCA_039654485.1 Withania somnifera
CATATTTGCTAAAATTTTGGTTCTTCGTGTCCAGAGGCTGGGCCCGTTTGGATGGCAGCTAAAATATATTTTTCCAATAATTACAAAAAAAGGTGCTATTTATGAATACGACTCTTCGTGATATTGATTTGAACTCTCTGAGATATTTACTGCGGAATTTAATTGATAAATGGACCCCGAGTTTGATATCTTTGAAACTTCACTAAAAATAATAAAATATAAAAAAGTTGGAGAGTTCAATATTTACTATACATATATAAATTTTAATTATTTATAAACAAAGTAATTTTTACCGAAGGAGCTGCGGATGAATGTCTTATCCTTAGCTAGCTCCACCCCTAATTCTAATTGAAAATTTATTATTTTACTACTTTAATATGCTATCTACTATATCAAGTTATTTTCACTTTTACTTGTCAATACTAATTAGTTATTCCCCAAGACTAAGAATATATATTACTTTATATGAGTATTGCTGTAAAGTATAGACTAAAAATATACATTAAACTGTATGGGTTTTGCGGTAAAATATTCATATTAATCATTAGTCTTTACTCCAAAACTAAGAATATATATTAATTTATATGAGTATTATGGTAAGATATTTATATTAATTATTATTTCTTAAAGGGCGTGCAAAATTCAAATAAAATTGAACGGCAAGAGTACATTGTTGAAGTAGTTTCTTATTATAATGTGTATGTTATTGTAGTTTCAGATCATAGTGTAAAAAGAAACCAAGGTATATGTTGAGAGTGATGACTAGTTTTACAACTGGATTGATGTTAAAAAAGAAAGTCACTTAGGCGATTTAGTATTTGTACTATAAGGTTAGTTAAATATAACTGAAATCTGAATCCTCGAAACTTATAGCAGATGAACTATTGGAGTTTATCATGTATGATTCTTGTGCTAGTATTTGACTCTACGTGCTAAAGAAAAAAATTATTCCAATAAGAAGAAATTTTTCTTTTCTCAAAAAAGAATTAAAAGAATTGGACATTACATTAATAATTTAACATGCTAAAGAGAAAATATTGTTCGATTGCTACTATTTGATATAATTGGGACATTACATTACCAATCAATGCTTGAAAGTGAAGTTGGAGGATTGAATTATGAGGTAACTCTTAGTTCTTGGATTTGGACTAACCCAATATTTGCCTGCCTTTGAACAAGAAAGCAAATTGGGCTAGTCCTATGGAATAAGGCTTTTGCTATGGCCCATCCAATGTGTTTTGACCTCGTATACGATGTGCCACTATTTAAATTTGGAAAACCAACATAAATGTCAACCTTTTATATCCTAATTACATTTTTTACCCTTTTTATCATATTTACATATAATGCTCACTTTTCACGCGTAAGATACATTTTGTAGACTAACAGGAAAGGAACGAAGAACTTGCCTCGTCCTTTTTTTCTTTTGTGGACAATATTATCACTAACATTTGATCTTTTTTATCCTTAACTAGATACATTTTTTGTTTAGATACCTTCTTAAATAGACGACTTTTTAAAAAAGGGAACAAATGAATCCCATTAAATTAGGCGTAAATTTAGCTTAATGGTTTAAGGATTTATGGTAGGTAATAGAACAAAAATTTTAAAAGAAAAATCTAATTCAAGTTTCAAAAGTAGTTAGATCTAGAATCTTCTTCTCCATTTCATTTTTATAATATTTTTTAAGCGATTTGCTTCCATCAGTTTGAATAACGACAAGGGTGATGGTTTCAATTTTGTTAATGCATTTTGGGGATTTGAGCTTCAGAGAGCAAGTTCGATCAATACAAGATAGACGAAATCGTGATTAAAGACAATGTATTTTGTAGAGCTTTAATTTTTGTTATTTTTTCTCAGTTTAAAAATTGATGAAGCTAAAAAAATATTGTGAATACATTATAAATGGAGGTTCAATGGCAATAGAAATTCACAATGATATGAGCGTCAAGTTTTATATGAAGGTGAAGAAACGTGTTGCTGATTTTGAAATGTATTCACTCTTTATTAGTACAATTGACAGAGAAATATGTGATGATACATTTGATGCTGAAACTGGTGCTATTAAATGTGTTGAGAGTGTTGAATGTGGTGCAGTAGCACTAGCTATTGTTGATGATGAGGAAACCTATGAAATATTAGGAATGGAGGATAATAGGTTTATAAGTGATTGCAATCACAAAGTTGTGGAAGTTAAGCAAAAGTACAAAGATAAAGCAACACTGATAGTTATGATGCATAAATATGCCATCGATGATATATTTTTTATTTTAAAGTTGTTAAATCATTCCTGAAAAGGTGTACTTTCACTGTGTTATCATTATTTTGTAATTGATATTTTAATAAGGTACATTTTGTTTGAATTGCTAGATGAATCACTAACCTGTTGAAAATTAGAGACCTGATTTTTTTAGTAGCTAGATGTATGTGATATATTTGAATAATAAAATTATAATATTGGTGATATAATGTTATAATATAGGAAGGTAATATGATACTTTGTTATGGATAATAATAGTTGAAATATTAATAAATATTATGATACATTTTAATATCTGGTATTTCTACATATATTGTTGATACATTTTCAAAAAGAATAAGTAATAGTATGATACTTTGTTGTTTAGTGAATTTTAATTGTTGAAAAAATCAGTTGGATACATTAATTTAACAAAATTAAGATTTGATGCATAAACTACCAATTACTTAGGTTTTGTTGAGCAGATATACTCAAAAATGTCATTCAGATGATTGCAAGTGTTTTTTCAGATCATCGTGCGTGAAGGGCACCGAGTGATTTAAAGTTCAAAATTTCCATAATGTACATACATGTTCAATGATTGATAGATTTCACTCAAAACGCAAGGCTATGATTTTCACTGTTAGTAGTATTAATGCAATTAAATTGAGCGATCTAAAAAGAAAACATACACCTTAAGATATTATTGCAGATATGAAGCGTGAATTAGGTGTAGACATCAACTACATAAAGGCATAGCGGGCTAAAGAACGAGCTTTAGAGATATGAGAGGAGGCTCGACTGATAGATTTCAACGGATGCCTAGATACATATGCATGTTAAATTCTTAGTATCCTAATTTATAACATAAGAATGCACAAATCAACAAATAATGAGTTTTTGTATCTGTTAATAACATTATATTCACTAACGTATGAATTTGAGTATTGCAGACTAGTAGCCGTAGTTGACAGTAGCCATTTGCGTGAACCCTATCAGGGGATCTTTGTTTGTGCAAGCACCTTGGATAGAGTAGGTATGTACTATATTCATAACACTATAATATACATTATAAAATTAATATTCATTGATACTTTCTTACTTTTTTTCCTTTTTATATTTATTCAGGATCTATATTACCTCTTGTGTATGGGGTAGTAAATTCTAAAAATGATTCTTCATAAATGTATTTTTTTCAACAGTTTAAGAGTATTTTTTGTGAGCGTGACAATATGTGTTGTATCAGATCAAAAATGAGAGCATAATAAAAAGTGTGGGTATAGTGTATCCCACTATACCACATTATGCTTGTATATTTCGTCTCTTGAATAATGTGTGCACAAAATTTACAAAAAGTAAGAAAAAATTGAGTGATGTTTTCTGTGCAATGGCCAAAGCATATAGGAAAGAGGATTTTGATGAGCTCATGTCTAAAGTGATAAGGTGGACCATCGAATGAAAGATTATTTTTAAGGAAGGATACTGAAAATAGGCAAGAATTTATGTCCAGTTAATAGGGGAAGAGTGCGGATTTTCAATATAGGTGAGTGCGTCAATTTTAGACTTTTTGGTGAATGTGAACTGCTGATATTAGACTTTTTAGAAGAAGTAAGAATACTTTTTGATTTCTGAAACTTGAAAAATTGAGACAAAGCAACATATAGAGCAACTACGTTGCGAGATACATTTCAAGATATCCTTGATTTGGACATACAAAAATCATCTCGTCTGACTGTAAGTTCATCTAATAGACTGTTACTTAAATTATTCTTCTAGATACATTTCTATCAGCACCCCTTTATCATAAATTTACATTGGCTAAACAAAATTTAACGGATAAATATACCTTATTGAAGATGTATTATGTATACTAGAAAAAAACTAGAATCTTTGCTCTCATTATTATTGGTGCATTTTTTAAAGTGCTAGATACATCTTGAATTCTTTTTGATACATTACGAATGTTGAATGTTTGAAAATTATTCTTCATTCGCCATTCCGTTAAATTATGTAAATATGCAGGTTAAGGTTTCGTCTCACTAAATATACAATGTGTTTGATGAGGGAAGGAGATACATTTTCAACCTTTACTCTAAAATGTGCAACTATGAAAGATTTTGGTATAATAAAATATCATGTCCACATACAGTAACAGTTTTAAAGAACAAACATGTAGATGATAATGGCGCTTTACTGCAGTGATTACTGCAAGAAAGAGACACTTGTGAAGATTTATGAAATTTCATTGAATTTGATGCCCGATAAAAAAAATGAAAAGCAACCCAAGAAATTCTAGAAGAAGTAATTTTGCCACCGAAATACAGAAAACCGCCAGAAAGGACGAATATAGAAAGACACAAGAAAAAGAATAAAAAAAATATCAACAAGCACAAGTAGTTGTGGGATGTGTGGATACGAGGGTCACAACAGAAGAACCTGCAAATTTTTTCAAGATCGAAATGATTATTTGTTACAAACGTTGACCTTGTTATGGAGTTCATTTCTTAGTTAGTTTGAGTTCTAATCACAAAGTTAATTATTGTTTCAACTTTCTTAACCTTTAGAATGATAAATTAGATGTAACTTGATAAATTAGATGTAACTTGTATTGATATATTCTTAAAGTAATTAATGATACATTGTGGTTATTGTATTGGATATATTATTACTTAATTTTAAAATTATAAATTATATCTTGATACATTCCATAACAATATTATATATGATACATTTTTTAACAACAGTAGATACAATTTTTTAACTGCAAATAAAAGGGACATGATATACTTCAACTAAAATTATTTATGAACAGAAATAAATGACAAAATATTGAAAATGATACCTATAGAATGTATCAATAGTATTTCTTTTAGATTAAGAACAATCTACAAATAACAACTATCTCTTGTAATGTATCACTAATTGAAATGTATCATGGTAAGCAAACAATGACTTGTTAAAACAGAATGTACCACATTTTTTTTTATAAATTTATCAAGTGTATATTTCTATAGATCATCAATAACTAAATGTATCAAAGTCTGTGTTAGATGTACCAAAAAGTGATAACACAAGAATCATTGTTGTAATAATTCAAGTTCCTTTTCTAATGTATCAAATGTGTAAAATATCGTTATATATATTAAAAATGTATCAAAAATTCATGAAAAGTATTAAAAAATGATAACACAAAAATTATTATTGTATTGATTCAAGTTCCTTTTTAAATGTATTAAATGTGTAAAGCATCATATATATTTAAAAAATGTAACACAAATTCATGGAGAAGTATCAAGATGACCGTTAATAACTAATAAACATGAAATCATAAACTTTGATGGGAAATTGTTATGTACTTCATCTTCTTCATTGCCTACTGGTAATTGTATTTCTGTTTTATCAGGACTTTGACCGACCTCTTGATGACGTTTCTTCATCTTTGCCGAATTGTTTCAAAATTTTAATTTGTTTTCATCTTTATTGTCAAATACACCAGGAACAAACACATCTACTAAATAATTCATTTACTAAAACTGAAAATATAAATTTAATCGGATGAGAATTGTAAGATTGTTTGTCTTAAAGTCGAAATTGATTTGAAGATAAAATATTAAAGAAGAAAGTATAATATCACTGTGTACCAGTGTAAGTCACATAAAAAATAAAAGAAAACTATGAAATTGAGTTGAACAATATTAGAAACTCTGGAAAGAAAGTTCAAAATACGAAGTAGAATCTGATTGAAATACTTTTTGTGTGGTTACTGTAGAGGAAGGAAGCTCAACAATGAATGTGGCTTGAAGTTAGTTGTGTTTTGAGGGAGAGAGGATTTGAAGTTAAATTGGTAAAGTATCAAAGAGTATGAAAGAAAAAAAGGTAAAAAGTGGATATAATATATAAATAAATAAAAAGGTATGCATAGTTAGTAATTATAATAGCATTGTTGAATCTTTTATGTATACTCCTCTTGTTAATGGAGGAGTGTCATTTATTCACTTAACCTGTTTGCACTTAAAAAAAAACCCAAAGCCATTACCCATAAACAATCTGACCTAATGACTTAATTTTTCTTTTCCTCTCTTCTCTTCTTAACATCTATTTCTCTTCTCATTATCCACCAATGGCAACATCAATGGAAATGCAACAATGCGTCCTCCTCAAATGATGATGATGATGCCCGCTTTCTCCTCTATTAACATCAACAAAAAAAAAATTCGAGAAGTACAATTACAACTTTTTGGATAAAAAATCAAAATCAGAAAGAGTGTGAGAAAATTATCTTTTTACACGAAATGAATTATGAGTTTTAATATTTGTTGAAACTTTTGTAATTTGAGGGTTACTCCTTGCAAAAGTACGTTTTACCAAGAAACGTAGAAAACAAAATCATGTATATGAAAGGGATAGTAATTTAATACATCTTTTCAAGTGTTTTTTATCAGAAAAAAAAGGCTAGTTATAACAATAAAATATGCAGATAGGAGCTCCTCTAAAAGTGGTGGCAAGGCTAGAGGAATTATGTGCCACGTCAGCAATAATGGGCCGTAATAGTGCTGGTGGTGGTGATGGCATCTTCGGAGAGGATTCTGCACTCGATCGGTTCATCGAAACTTACTGTGAGATGCTAATAAAATATGAAGAAGAACTCTCAAGCCATGGTTTTTCTTTCAAGAATTGAGTGCCAGTTCAAAACTCTTGCTCTTGGAGCTAACTTTTCTCATGAATCTGGTGAAATATCAAATAATCTTCTCCCCCCCCCCTTTTTAAATGGGTAACATTTATAAATACTGCTATTGATGGATTGATGCTGCCATCGATGAATGTTGAGAAGAAAAATAAATGTTGAAAAGAGAATAGGGGAAAAAAATTAGGTCATTTAGGTCGAATTGTTTATGGGTAATGGATCTGGATTTTTTTAAGTGCAAAAGAATTAAGTGAATGAGAAGATGTCGCATGACACTCTGTTAACAAAAGAGATATAAAAGTTCAAAAAATTAACGGTAGGCGCATACATGTCCCCAACATATGACAAAGAATATATTTAACCCATTTATCATAGTTCGAGGGGCTATATTTGACCATTTTCCCTCCTCTGTCAGTGAGGAGGGCATATATATACTTTACATCAATGACACGATTGTCAGTGATGCAATAGTATGAGGGAGGATATTTTTAAACCATTCATGATAATTTTTGGACTTATATGACCCTTTTTTGATTTTATATTGATGGCAAGACATGTTTTGTCATAAATTTTAAAAAAAGAAGATTTTGTCAAGCACACTGAATCTATAGTGGATGTTTTTGTAGGAAAAATTATGTTAGGTCATGTAATCGATGGCTTGAGAGTACACTAGAAGTTATGGTCAAGTCCTAACGAAGCATCATCATTATAATCACTAATCCTGATAAATCACCAAAGTTGGCTCTAAAAATTCTGACAGGATACAATAACTTGTATTCCGTTTGTTTTAATTTGTTTGTATTACTTTCTTTTTTAGGTTGTTTTAAAAAAATATTTTTTTCTTTTTGATAATTTTTTAATTCTAATTTTACACTTTGCATTTTAATAGCATAAGATTAAATGACGTTTTGATACATTCTATATAATTTTAATTTAAGATCTCATAATATTCGAAAGTCTTCTTCACATTTTAAAAATTTTATGACAAATTAAAACAGACAAGTAAACTAAAAACAAATGGAATTTCACCAACACATTTATTTTAAAAATTCAACTTCACACGGTTCCAAATTTAATATACACAATTTAAGAAAAAAATATTTAATTACTTATACATCCTTATCATATTTATTCCTATCCCATTGCTTTTGAAAAAATTACAGTATATACCAACTCTTTACATTTTATAGCACAACTTTTCTTAATACATCGACCAAAATAAAAAAGGTCTCTTCCCGCTCTATCCTCATTCTCTTATCTGTTTCTTTACCTTTTCTGGTGAAGTCATTGTCGGATACTGGCAAACTTCACGCACAACGCCCCTCCTTGTTTCCTTTCTCTTTCATTTCTCCTCTTTCTTCTCTCATTCGTCTCTATTTCGCTGCAAAATCGCCAGATTTCGTCGAATTTTCCTCCTTCAGGCGTTGCTCTGGCGATGCCATTAAAGCAATGTCACATCTATCTCTCACTTTGTTTCTTCTTCTTTTTCGTTTTGGATGAGTTGAAACTTTTTGAGGTGGATATAGATCTTTTTTTCTCCTCCTCTTCTTTTAGGAATATATTTATATACACGTACATGAAATTAATGTTAGGTACACATAAATAGATATGTTGGATGAAATTTGATGAATGTATTTGTGTATTTTTTATACTAATGAATATGAAATTTTATGTTGATACATATATTTAATAAGATAAACATATATATGAAATTATAAGGGTAAATGTATTAAGATATTTTAGCATGTATCATGATCTAAAAAGAAACAATATTAAATATAATATTAAAAAATAATAATATAAAAAAATAATTAACTTTTATACTAATATATTTTATGCAACTTACTTATATTTTAATAACTATCAATTGTTGTATTCAAACTAAACCATCAAAAGTTAATAAATCCATTTTGTCTTCTTCAACAAGTGGTTTTTTTCAAGCTCAACAAAACCAATAAAGCATAATTCAATTTTTACCAACCAAACTAATACAAATCATTAAGGATAAATAATATAAGCCGAATGGAACATTACCTAATCAATTCAAATCACAACCAAGGAGGAAGACAAAAATGAGGAAATTCCGGTGAAACTTTTTTTTTTTTTTTTGGCACAAATATTTTCTTAACATGATAAAAAATTAAACATTCTTTAAAACTTCATCCCAGATAAAAATCTTCGCATGATGTTGCAAGGTACATAACTACGAGTTAATTTCCTAAATGGTCGCTGAACTATTAAAGAGATTTTATTAAAGTTATTTTAAAATTTTCTTTCCTTATATAGTCATTCAACGATTAATCATATTTCACTAAAGTTATTTTTGAAATTTTCTTCCTCAAAAAAATAAAAAATAACTTTAGTAAAATTTATTTTCAATACTTGAATGACTATTTAGGAAAGAAAAATTCAAAGTGAAATCTTATTAATAGTCTGGTGATCATATTAGAAAAGAAAAATTAAAAAATAATTTAGTGAAATCTTCTTAATAACTGAGACCATTAATTCTGATAACTACCAATTGAATATAAGTAATTTTTCTCTTTTGCGCATCCCTACTCTTTAGTTCTTCCCTCTTTTCCCACGTTATAACATGAGGAAAATATGAGGTTCAGGTTTTCCTGATATTTGAAGGCAAAACAAAACATGGAGTAGTCACTCTTATCGGAGAAAATTCACCATCTTTTGTTTTCATGTTGATTTTATGGACATTACTCAGTTTTTATTTTATTGCATTTAAAGTTATTAAACTACATTTTGTAATATATAATTTCTTATTTTTATTCAAGTATCTCAAAAAGCTCAACAAGTCACTAATTTCACTTTAATTTTGCCTAAAAATCACAACAAATCTTTCAACCGTTTTCTATTTTTTGCAATCCAAAAGTTTAAACCACACTACAGTTTATTGCTGGTGATGAATGACTAGGTCCAGGTCCAGACTCCAGACTCCAGACTCCAGACTCCAGAGTAGAGCTAGGAAAGAAGGTTCTACACCTGAGTTGAGATAATTAATTGGGAAATATAAATCATCTATAGCTTACGCATTTAATAGAAATCAAAATCCTTCAAGAAATCTTTGTATGCGGCAAACTGTCAAATGGTGGAAAGTGGCAACCACACGAAATTTGCTGGAAAGTCATCAGAAAGAGGTTTCAGAGAGATAGAGAAAGCTATCTTATTTACAACCTAATCACTACACTTTTAACAAATATTCATGTATTGACTAGACTAGATATATAGGAAGAAGCTTGATCTAAACTTTTATGTTCAGATGATAGACAATTATTTATATTCTAAAAAAAAGGTACATTGTCAATAATATATGTCTTGTCTCTTGACTTTTACCTCTTCTCCCCCTTTCATTATCACTCATTGTCTCATATAGCTCCAAATTAAAGGACCCGGAGATTTGCTTTGATCCTGATGATAATTGATATTAAAATCATGTAAATTTTTATGAATCAAAAAATAATGCTGTCATATGACAACTGTTGGCTAATATTTTAAAGATTGTATTTATGTTGAAATTTTAATACTTAGTTTTAGTGGCGGAATTAAAAATTTTACTAAAAAATTTAAAATATAAAAAAAATAAACAACAAAGAAGTCAGAAAAATACAAAACTTATTATATAGATATAAGAAATAAATTTGACCTTATTTATAACGTGCAATTTTTCGCCAAAGGAGAC
>JBDJHY010183449.1:0-12029 GCA_039654485.1 Withania somnifera
CATTCTGTGAAGATCCAGCTCCTCGTGAATACTATGATGGAGAAGTAGATGAAACCTACAATGATGCCTGCACCGATCTACTGTACTGTCCTTGTGCATAGTAAAACTGACCACGACCCTGAACGGGACCGACTATAACCTTCTTGATATCTATGCCTCTTCTCGTTGTGCTGGCGTGACTTATGATAGAGGGCTTCCATAGAATTAGCATGATAAATCACCTCCTAAAATGGGTGACCATCAGATACTATCAATTCTACAGCCTTGTGGAGTCTGTCTCTCAAACCATATGGAAATCTGTGGACTCTCTCCACCTCCTTAGGCATGAATTCCACACCATACATTGAAAGTTGATGAAATCGGGCCTCATACTCTGCCACTGATATCGAACTCTGCTCCATATTCCTAAACTCCTCTATTAGGCACTCTCGGTCGTCCTTGGATAAAAATTTCTTCATAAAGACCTCATAGAACTCAGCCCAAGTCAGTTGGAATGAACCTGCTGGTCTTGAAACCATAAAATCTCTCCATGACTATTTACCTGCACCATACATCTGATAAGTGGTACAAGCTACACTGTGGGTCTTCAACACCCTCATGTTGGTCAACCTCTCTTTACATTTATTAATAAACTCATGAGCATCCTTTCCTGGAACTCCAGTGAATCTAGGGGGATCCAATCTCAGGGATCTAGTTAGGAGCTTCTGCTTAAAATCTATCATGGTTGTTTGCTACTCAACTACAGGAGCAATGATCGATATTGGGAGAACCTAAGAAGGTATAAAAATCTCTATTGGAACAACAGGTGGAACCAGCTGCACTGTAGGTACTGCAACTATGGACTGTGGTACTGGAATTGTCGTCGGTGTCCCATCGATAAAGGGACCACCATAGGCATTGACTAACTGCCATAAAATATTATGAATTTCCAAAAAAGGTGTTGTGGTGGGCATTAGATCAAGTGCCTCAATAGGCATTGTAGCTGGTGCTGCAACACGTGTTCCAGGCATTGATGGAACCTCAAAAGTAGCAACAGGAGTGGGTACTTCTACAGATGCTGTAGTTATCTTCCTTGTTGCCGATGAACGTGTATGAGACATCTATAAAAGAGTAATGACAATGAGCAAGAATTTTCAAGAAGCCATAAAGGATGTACGTATGATATAGGATTCAAAGAAATCTTTATTTTCCTAAAATATCACTATAGCCTCCCGAAGATAAGCAATGTATGTCTCCTATCCGATCCTCAAGACTCTATTAGATATTGGTTCTGCACACTAACACCGACGAACCTAGGGCTTGATACCAATTTTTCACGACCCAATTTCTGGTGGTATAGTAGGTGCCATCATGATTCGATAAATTAGGTCGTACAGGAGGAGCATGAAAACTATCTTAGGGTTGTCCCTCAGACTCTTCGAGAGTGTTAGCTTTATGTGAAATTCTCCAAGTGTGAACTTTGGTTGAAGTAAGTTGCCTTCTTGGATCATATTATCTCTATTGAGGGTACATATGTGGATTTACAGAAAATTGATATTGTCATAAATTGGCCTAGACCTACCTCTCCATCAGATATTCATAATTTTCTTGGTTTAGCTGGATATTACCATAGGTTTGTTTAGGGATTCTCTTGTATAGATTTTTCTTTGACCCGATTAACTCAAAAAAAGGTGAATTTTGAGTGGTCAGATGTTTGTGAGAAAAGTTAGGAGTTGAAAACTAGATTGACTTGAACTCTATTTTTTAACTTCCTCTGAGGTTTCTATAGGTTTTATAGTGTATTGTGATGCTTCTTGAGTTGGACTTGAGTGTACGCTGATGCAGTACGGTGAGTGGTAGCATATGCTTCTATACATCTTAAGGTGCATAAGAATAATTATCCTACTCATAATCTTGAGCTGGCAGCCATTATTTTCCTTGAAGATTTGAAGGCACTATTTGTATAAAGTGCATGTAAATGATTTACCGACCATAAAGTCTTTTGTACATATTTGATTAGAAATATTTGAGACTTTATCAGAGAATATGGTTAGAGATGGAAAAAGATTGTAACATGAGAGTGATGTATCATTCAGGCAAGTATAATATAATGGATAATGCTCTCATTTCACTATTTTTAGGCAGTTATCGCATATTTATGAGGGTAAGAGATAGTTGTCTAGAGAGGTACATAGACTTGCACAACATTGAGTGAGTTTTACTGGTGGTGAGGATAAGGTATGTTATTGAGGAATGGTTCTGAATTATCTTTAGTTGTTGAGGTGAAAGAGAAGTAGGATAGAGATCTGGTTTTAATTCAGCTGAAGGGTGTAGTTCAGAAGCAAATAATTCAGGCTTTCTCCCAAGGGGGAAAAGGTGTTCTCTGATAATAAGATCACCTTTGTGTTTGAGATATTGATGGGTTACGAGAGAAGATCTTGTCCAAGGCTCATAGTTTAATGTATTCTATCTATCCTATGGCTACAAAAAAAGTATAGGGATTTGAGAGAAGTGTATTAGTGGAGTGGAATAAGGAAGGAAAAGTTGAGTATGTGGCTAAGTGTCCTAACTGTCAGCAAGTAAAAATAGAGCATCAGACACTAGCAAGAGAGTTTCAAAACTTTGGAATTCCAAGATGGAATTGAAAAGTGATTAATATGAACTTCATCATTGATCTACTCCTAGATCAAAAACATTATTTGTATGCATGATAGTAGACCAAATGACTAAGGAAACCCATTTTTTTTCAAGTTCATACCAGATATTCAGCAGACCAGCATGGGAGGATTTACTTCCAGCATCTTGATAGGATGCATGGAGTGCCTTTGTCTGTTCTTTCATAATGAGGTATGCAGTTCACTTAATAGTTCTGGAGATCATTTTGGAGAGGTCTTGGTTACAAGGTTCATCTTAGCATAATGTTACCCCCAGATGGATAGTCAAGTTGAAAGGACCATTCAAACATTGGAGGATATACTGAGGGCGTGTGCAATCAACTTCAAGGTCAGTTGGGTTGATTATTTACCTTTGATAGAGTTTGCATGAAACAACAACTGTACTCTAGTATATAGATGTCCCCATTTGAGGCTTTTTATGGAAGGAGATGTAAGTACCTCATTGGATAGTGTGAGGTAGGTGAGGCAGTGAAGGTAGGTCTAGATCCTGTTCATGATGCAATGCATAAGGTTCAAATTAGTAAAGAGGGATTGAGAGAAGAACAAAGCATACATAAATCTTATGTTGATGGTAAAAGAGATCTAGAGTCTTATGAAGATGACTAGGTATTTCTGAAGGTGTATCCTATGAAGGGAGTCATGAAGTTTGGTAAGAAATAAAATTTTAGCCTATGTTGTATTAGATAATATCAGATATTAATGAGGGTTGACAATGTTTCCTGTGAGTTAGACCTTCCAGCAGAGCTAGCAGTGGTTCATATAATTCCCATGTATCTCTGCTGAGAAAGTGCATGAGTGATCTTTACTTAGTAGTGCCAGTTTAGCGTATTATTGTATGAGATATCTTGACCTATGAAGATGTCCTAGCATAGATATTAGATAGAAAGGTCTGAAAATTGAGAAACAAAGTAGCTTCATTTAAGGTTCTATGGAGGAGCCAATAATTTGAGGAAGCTACATAGGAAGTAGAGGCAGAAATGATGAGTAGATATCCCACTTGTTTCCTCTTAGTTTCAGTTCAGTTTGTGGTAATAGCCTCTCTATTTATCTATTCTTCCAAGTGTCAGGTGCATATAGCATGTAACATGTAGCATTATAGCAATGCATGAACCTATTGAATGTATTCATGTTTTAATTGTAGAATTCATGGTAGTATTTAGTGGCATATATGTCAATTGAATATAGTTGTGTTCAACTTTAAGATGTTTGAGAGAGATTCCATAGCCAGTTTATAGTTCCATAGCTATTTCCCCTTATCCTTAGCTTGAAGTTTCATTCTAGGATGAATGATCTCAAGGGGGAGATATTGTTATACATTGAAAATTCATCCTTAGATTTTTTTAGCTAAATATAAAAGGTTAGAAAAGTTTCCCAAAATTTTGAACTATTTCATCACTGCATAAGGAAGTTGAAGGGTCGTTATTATCTTCGTAAATTATTCTAGTAGCTCATGTAAAAGTACCCAACTTTGATGAGGTGATTCATGGACCATGGATGGGTTAATGGTCCATCATCTGAAAAGTCTAGTTTTTCCATTAACTCTTGATTTGGAGGTCAAGTTGATGGACCATCAACAGGGTTGACGAACTATAAACCTAGTTGTGGAAGTTTCCCTGTCAATTTTTAAACCCATTTTTCTCAAGGATATTTTTGACATTTCCTACTATTTAATGATCAATCTCTTATCATCTTTGGACTAATTGAGAGAGATATATGAGCCCAAATTCTTAGAGTATTTTCATTCTTCTCATTCTCAAACTTATTACAAAAACATTCTTCGAGGTTTATCTCAGAGATTAGAGGGTAGGGTTTCAACAGAAGGTTCTAGTGTAACTAGTTCTAGTGTAACTATCTCCCATTAATTCCAACCATAGAGAGTGCTCTAATTTAGATATGTATGCTAATGAATAAGGATTCATTTCATCCTTGTGCCTAAAAACCCCACTATCAAGAATTGATATTTGTAAGTAGAGTGGCCTAGGGTTATATTAATTATATCATATGTTGAGAGTTTACTCTAGTGCATGATTCTTGATGATATTATCTACAACTGATGAATTTTAAATGCTATTAATGAAGTTGCATATTCCTCTTTGAGTTGTATAGGCATGTTCATGGGAGTTGAAGTCGAATATTAAGGGAAGATTGTAATTCATGAAGTAATTATGTTTTCAAGTTTTAATATTAAACTTGAATTAAATATTAATATGTCATGATTTACTTTAATTTTTACAAGGTTCTAAGCCTAATTGAAGATATTATCACAAATTGAGTGTTTTGGCTAATTAAGCCCAACTAAGAGTATTGATGTTTTTGATAATGACTTTAATACTTGAATAACAAGTTTATGAAGAAAGAACATTTTTATAAAGTGATGAGATGATGCCTCTAAGGAAAACTTTACTTGTTCAGTTGGTAATATCCACTAGTCAATATAGGGAATAAATAAGAAGTGAACATTGATGAATCTTTTGGAAAGAAGTATTAGCACCGAGAGGTTTGGGTCAAAGTCCCTTGCCCCTATAACATGTGTTGTCAAACATACAATATTATGAAGTTATTACCCAATTCTACATATTAGAAAGTACTTAGTGGATCCACTAGGAATCTAAGTGTCGTCTACCCTGGAAAGGTTTTGAGACGCCCCTCTAGTATAGTGTAATATGTTAAACTTCATAGATATATTCATGGAGTATGTCAGTTATGAAAACTCTCAAATGATGTAAAATGTCGGTTTGAAGTAAGAAGATGATTAAGAAGGTTTTAATTATATGTCTTTTATCTTGTTAAAACTAATGATGTTTGAAGATGTTTCACTAAGTTTTTTATAGTACTCTTGAGAAGTGATACTCTACTGAGTTTTACCTATATTCTAGAAAGGTAAAATTTAATTTTTAATTGTCAAGTTTTTAATTGTATTGCATGTTAAGATTTGTAGCTCATAGTTAAGACTTAAAACTTTCATAATTAAAAGAATGATCAGTTCCACTCTATTTATGAGTCTACTCTTTATGATGATTTTTGAAGATTTCTTTAGAATATTTGATGTTTTAAATACATTCATCTACCATGCATAAGTGAGTCAGTATCATAATGTTAAGTATAAGTATGTCAGTGTGGTGATAGAGTTCATCTTACGTCATTAGCATTATAATGGTCAGTCATCTTATGTCACCATAGTAGAGAGTTGAAATTTGCTAATGTGTGGCATGTTTTCATATTATTTCTAATTGATGTTGAGAATTAGAGTCAGATTTGCTTATGCATTATATAACCCAGTTCATGATTTATAAATTGTTGAGCATTTTAATATATCCTGTTCATGTTACCTTCTAGCATACTCAGTATATTAATGTACTGACTTCATACTCTGTGTTGTATATTTTATATGATGCAGATTCAATTAGTCATCCAAAGGCTTGAAGTTGAGTTGATTTGCATTCCTAGAAGAGGAAGAAGTGGTGAGTACTCATTTGTTTAAGGACTCAATTTTTTAGATGTATTATTCATTCTTTGTTTATTAAATCTAATACTTAGTGGTTTGTTTTTTATTTCATTTTGTTTTGACACTAGCTAGTGAGCAGTCCAGTAGACAACTTATAGTGGATTTCAGTATTTAGTAGGTTTGGAGTTTGGAGTTTGGAGTTTGGAGTTTGGAGTTTGGAGTTTGGAGTTTGGAGTTTTTAATATTTATTCATTTTTATATATTTTATTCTTGATATGCAAATTATTTTACTTTTTATATATTACTTTCGCTGGGTGTTGAGTTAGTTGAGTTATGTTAGAGTCAAGGGAAATTTTGAGGCCACCTATTGGCTATGAATTCCTTGTCTATTGAAGGAGTGAGATTGGAGTGTGAAAATACATACTCAGACTCATGGGTCATTCAAACATCTAAAAAGTAATTAGTAAGTCCACTGTCTTAGTAAAATCAACTTATCAGTCTCAAGAAATCATGAAAAATAAAGGACATATATCCAATCAATCTCAATAAATCACAACCAAGTGAACTCAAGTCACTTTGTATTCTTCAGTTCAACTTTTATTTATTAGAATTTATTATCTTTATCTCTTTCCATCACTTTTCTTTTTATTCAGTCAGATAGATAGTATGTACACACACTAGGGGACTTATATTTGTCATCTAGACATGACCTTCAAGGGACACACCAAGGTCCATGTACCCATCTGAAACTAATTTCTATTGAATCATAGAACATCATATAATGTCTAAAACCATTTTCCGTCAGATCATTCCTACCACCATTTTTCATCGTCCTATCATAAAAAATAATGTTGATAATGATATCATAGTTATACCTTTTCATCTTTTAGGATCACTTTACCAATCATTTTATTATTCATCAAGAGTCTTACTATTTCAAGACCTCTTATCCTTTACTTTGTCAATTAAGGCATCCAACTATTATCACAATTTCAATAAATTTTGGGTATTCGACACATTAAGTAATTATTACCAATTCAACCTCTTAGAATCATTATATAACATCAATCGATATCAATACATACCACAACCAAGTCTAAAATTAAACCACAAATTATCATTCAAGGTCTACAAGTCACTAATAAGAATCTAAACTATCATTTAGGTCTCTCTTTACTTGAGACTTGTTTAAGAAACACTATACGCTTCACAAACTACTTCTCGAAAACTATCATGACCTATCATATGCATATATTTATTACTATTAATGACTACATAAAACATACCAGCAAGAGGCGATCAATATTCTGTCATTAGTTTACTCATAATTCATCCACCCATGATTATTCATGGTTTTCTTCCCTTAAAAATAACCTAACTCATTTAACCTATGATTTTACACCCTAAATAATCTGTTACTAACATCTAGGGCTACTGGGTCAACTCAAACTCAAAGGTTATTAGCACCTATACAATTCCTTTTATTTGAGTTTAGCCGCAGATACACACATCGCCAATTTTCACATAATTTCCATTTGTGTATACAACATAACTTCATTACATTCAGGTTCAGTTAGATTACTCATTAACACAATAACCATTATGATGTTCAGTCACCTTATTCACATCAATTTCCCATTAATGCATATAATACATAATACCACCAAGAATTTCAACTAAATTATTAGTACATTCACTTCATATTTTATTAAGTAATTCTTATGTTTTATCTACCACTGCTCTGTATCCTTAGGCCTAGACAAGCTTTTTCATAAATTCTATATTATGAAAAATATAAAAGAAAACTCAATCTGTTATTCATTAAGATGTAGCCTACTTGGATGATAAGCTTTTGCCACGAAGACTATGCAACCACGCTCCTTGCCTAGAGCCTGAATTGATGGTTGAGAATTTCGATAGGCTGATAGAAGAACTTTGGTTGGGACAAGTTCTTTTCTCTTTGTTTTGGGTTGACAAACCATGAGAATAACTCTAGAAATATTTTTAGAATATATGAAATTCTTTTTTTAGAATAAAATTGGGCAAAATAACACTACGGATGCAGATTAACTGATCGTGGCCGCTATAGAGGAACCTTACCTGCTATAGCGGTCTTTACTTTAGCAGTCAGGGTATCTTTACTAACAATATTTTTCCAAAAAAAATTATTTAAAATTCAATACAAACCCTAATCGATGCAAACTTTTCTAGGTTTTTACGAGGAATGACTCAATAACGAAGGATGGATCGTTACAATTCTATTCATTACATTAAAGCTTAAAGTTACGAGGTTCTACAAGTGCTCTTGTATGATACCTTCAAGGAAATTAATGGTGATAACACACACTGATCCTAGAGAAGAAGGTGTATATTATGCACAAATATCCATGTTGAAATCCTTTAATAAAGGCACTCCAAAAAGTATCTAAAGCGTAGTTCACCGAGGCAAGAATTTCATTTCTGAAATATTAGTTGTTTCACATAATAAGGGACTCTAGTGATATATAAAGATTTTTTCTTCAAGTTATCTTTTAAATCAGAAGCCTCGGAGAAATTATTAAAAGTCTTCAATATAGTTGAACAAAAATTTTTTAATCCCGTAGAACATCATCATAAATTATCAGCAAAGCATGAATGAACTAAATTCATCCTTCACACCTAGAATGAATGAATGATAATTGAAATTTGAATCCAATCTTAGTTGTGTTAAGGTCCTATTTTAATATTTTATGTCCAAAAAAATAGATAAGAAAACATGAGATGTCTATGTCTTAACCTCTTTTATCTTGAATTAGGAGAAAGACCTTCATTAATCAAGAGAGAATACGTCGTTTTGGTTGCATTTTCACTAGTTATATTACACTATTTGACTTGTTTTAACTCAAATATTAATAGATAATTTATATTCAACTAAGTCAAGTCAACAAACAATTAGACTAAACCTATTTAAATTTGAATATATAAACAAATTATTAAAAAATGAATTGATTCTGCCATCCTTGAAAAAAGAACAGGAGAAGGGCCTAAAATATCATTCACCTATTCAAAAAGGGTTTAAAATACCCTTCGTTAATCTATTGTACCTAAATGCCTTTACAGTCAACCTATCAAATTATTTTTACCCTTATTTTAGAGGTTTAAATATTAAAATAAAATTAATAAAATACGTAATATATTTTTATTAATTAATTTAATATTTAGTTAAATTATTTATTTTATTTTCTAAACTAGACCTGATCAGACCGGAAGGGACTGACCCTCCCCATTCCCCAAAGAGTCGAAATTTTTTTGTATTAAGCCGATCACGTCGGTTCTCACGGGTTGGAAAAAATAAATGTGATTTTTGGAAAATCCCTATTAAGGCCTCGTAGTTCAATCCTTTAACGAATAAAACAATGGCATTATCGGTTGTTAGAGAATCCTACATCAAAAAAGTTAACCATTGACCGACAAAGGTAAATTCTGCTAATAAGCATTGACAAAAGAACTCCTCAACATGGGTTGCTTAAGTGGAAAACTTTGGGGAGCCCTTATTGAAAAATTGCACTTGAAAATGGACCTTGACAAAAATGGAAGATCTCCGGGGAAAACTGCTGGAGATTCCTCACCATTATAAAAAATAAAGTAAAATTTTGAATTTTAAAGATAAGTTTTATTTAGTGGAGTAATTTAATAATATAATAACATGAATTTTTCGATCCGATATGAGAATAGTGACATAAGGATTAACAAAATTTTGATGAAGAATAACATTGGACAGATAAATTAGACCGGAGAAAATAATAGAGATGTTATTTTGAAGAAAATAGTGATAGAGGATAGCGAAGAAGATGAAGCAAGTAAAAATGTAATGAAAATTAAAATGAATTAATTTTTCGATCGTAATTTATTAATGATGATGATTAAAGAAACTTTTTTAAGTGGAGATGGGGCGGGTCAATCTAGTTTTGTACATAGAATAATTAATTTAATTAAATATTAATTAGCCAATAAAATATGTGACATCATTAATTAATTAATTAATTTTATTATAATATTCAAATAATAATTAAGAGTAAAAATGATTCAATAGATTAAATGTAAGAAAACAACAACATAATTCTCAACTGTTTATAAGCTAATTACATTCTCTCCCAATCTTTTTCTTAATTACGTAAACTAACAACTTTTTGTTTTGGTATATTCTGTTCTTTTTGATACATTATTAGGTCTTATACATTACAGTACTTCATGATACATTGTTGTATTCATGACAAATTGTAGTTCTTCATGATACATTGCAGTCTTCATGATTTGTTGTAGTTCTTCATGATACATTGTAGTTCTTCATGATAATACATTGCAATCGTTTGTGATAAATCTCAAGTCTACTTTACACATGATACTTACCATCCTTTTGTGACGCATTGTAGTACTTCATGATATATTGCAGTCTTTTTTTTCATCAACCATCGGCAAAGCACCGCCGTCAGAATTCATCACAAAACCACCTCCCCATTGTATAGAAATAGATCATAAATGCTGCTTGGGAAGAACAAAATCTAACAAAATCTAAACAGAAGGTATTGTACTTGATTCTCTAAATAATAAGAATGTCCTATTATAAGTACATCAATGTACTTCATTATTTGAATAGTCATATCATTTTTGTGAATAAAGTGCACCACTTCAAATGTAACAGTTGCATCTGTGACAATGGAAATATACATAAATTAGTGTATTTTAGAAAAAATAAAATCAAAAATAAAAAGGGAAAAGACAAATCTTTTCAGCCTGATCTGTAACTTTTCTGTAGCATTAGAATACACAACTTTAGGGTATTTTAGAAAAATGAATTTAAAGATAGAAAAGGGAAGCACAAATCTTTACAGCCTAATGGATTATTTGGACGAAAATGGGGGAAAGGGAGTGAACTGAAGGGAGTGAACTGGTAAGAGAATTGAAAATTAAGTTAAAATTTAGGATTTAGTAAAGTATCAAGTAAAGAAGAGATAGAAAAAGCAATTGTTGAGAAAAAATAAAATAAAGTTAAAAAGATAAGAGAGAAAGTAATTATAGTAAGGTTGTTTGTGGTAATATATAATTTTCTCTAACTGTAAAGGTATTTTGGGTCCAATAAGTTAATGAAAGATATTTTAAGTCCTTTTCGAATAAGTGGAGGACATTTTAGACCATTTTTCCAAAAAATTATGGGCAAACTAGATAAATCACAATCCTTTAAATACATATATCAGGAAATCACATATGTTTCAAAAATTACAAAATATCCCAGATTTTGCGTCAATGATACTTAGCCTATACTTTGCATAATGGCAGAGATATACTTGTATATTCATATATAGATATTGTATAAAGTTACAGATACACTTACATATACTTTTTTACTGATACATTCACAGATACTTTGCATTTTTACTAATATATTTACGAATACGTACCTTTTTCACTGATATATTCATGGATATTTTTATCTAATGCATGATTCTTTTCAATAACAATCATCAAGGTCTGAAGATAAGAGTTTTGAGATAGAAGAAATTGAATTATAAGGAGTGTGTGATTAAAAAATTACTTTTCTACAAATCCACAATTGTTTCGATCAAATCCACCATTGTTTCACTACAAAACTCCTCCAACACCAAGCAATTCACCGCTGCACCACAACCATTCCTCCATCTTTGGCGAACCCTAACTCCAATGACACCAACAAACAGTCCCTAAAATGTAATATCCGTAACATCAATCAATCTAAAAACTCATCACCATAATATCACCTCACTAGCAGAATTTCATTACGCCACCAAAATAATGTTAAAATATATATATTTTATGCAGCGGAAGCATCGCCATAAACTTTTTCTTACATGTATAATAAATATCATAACCAACATGTATCACATATAAAGTGTGCCTGAAATAAACTCGAGACT
>JBDJHY010183469.1:0-12029 GCA_039654485.1 Withania somnifera
GTGATCCTTATTTGAATTCTGTGACTTGTTTTCTTTATCTGTCCATTTGATGCTCTTATTTCTTATATATTCCCAATTGGTATAGCCTACTGGATGCCTATTATTTTTGTACTCATACTATACTTTTTCATTTTTTTGGTGTAGATCCTAGTATGAGTGGCCAAGTTTGATTCTTGATCAAGCCTTGATTTTGTTGTTGAGGTAGAGGACAGCTCTTGGAATTAATAACTGCTCTTTTATCTTTCTTATTATCCATTTAGACTAAGTAAAGAGTTGGCAACTGTGTTATTTTATTACTAGACTTCGTTTCAGCCATGAGATAGATGTTATACCTATTTTGGATTTAGTACCAATGGCTGTAAGGCTTGGTCACTGTCATTTATTTTGATATAGACCCGTTATATGTCCGAATATATTTTATGAGTTTTCAAGTTTAGTTTACTGTTTACTTTATAAGTTAGTTATACGTAGGTTGCGGCCTCACTTGGACCTTTCTGATCTGGACTTGAGGCAACTGCAGAAGGGGTGTACAAGGGAAGAGAGGTATACAAGTTGCTATCCTCCATAAGGTTCTACCCAACTGGGCTTACCGGTTCAGGGTATAAGTGTATGACTCACTTTACCATCATTTCATCCTATCATCATGCATACCTTGTTTGTATGCCTATTTGTTATTTGTACTCTCTTGTAGGATGAGGTGTCATAGGGTTTTCATTCATACTTGTGTTTATTTATTTACTTGCTTATTCTACCGAGATATTTTGTTAGTGGGTGATTATATCTTGCGGGGTCCTTGGTAAGTGACATATCTGAGGTTATATTGTATTTGGATGGGCTTGGTTCATGGTTCCCTACCATTCTTCTCTTTCATTATGCTTGTTTTATTTATCTTTCTTCACACTCTATTTTTTGAGGTTATCGATATACCTCCATTCCTGTATTTATTATATCTCTCACCAGTTAAGCGTGGATTCAGGTACATTCTTTCGTTTATTTTCCTGAATCTTCTTTGTTGAAGCTTGTATCTAGGGTATATTAATTTTCTTTATCCTATTAGCTAGCTTTATAGGTCTGTGATCCTTATTTGAATTCTGTGACTTGTTTTCTTTATCTGTCCATTTGATGCTCTTATTTCTTATATATTCCCAATCAGTATAGCCTACCGGATGCCTATTATTTTCGTACTCATACTACACTTCTTCATTCTTTTTGGTACATATCCTAGTATGAGTGGCCAACTTTGATTCTTGATCAAGTCTTGATTTTGTTGCTGAGGTAGAGGACTACTCTTGGAATTCATAGCTGCTCTTTTATCTTTCTTATTATCCATTTATGTGATTGCATCGAGGCAGATATTGTATTTCTAGTTTCAGAGATTTTATTCTTGTTTTAATGGCTCATGTATTTGGATATTAGGTGTTAAGGTTGTTTTTAATTTATGATACACTCTCTCTTATCCCTATCCCTTATTCATATCTTATCTTCCGCACTTAGCTTATTGTTCATGCCTCACTTGTTGTTTAAGATGTTCTCCTACTGTGGGATGTAAGTTCCCTCATGACGTAAGAAATTGGGTCGTGTCAACGACATTCTAGATTTAATGGCCCATTTTAAATTTTAATCCGAGATTATTTCGATGAAATGTTAAAAAAGTCAACCGTTGGCCTCATTCTTATAATATCCACCGAGCACCCAAAATGAGCCCGACGGTCCTGTAACTTGAACCAATATTCACCTAACCCAAACTTGATATTTTGGAGATGATGACACAGTTAGATATTCATTCCAAGGCTCTGAGCAGATAAAGTCAACCGAAGTCAAACCTTTGAACTCCAACACCTCTAGATATAAACCAAGAGTCCTTCTAGACTAAACTCCACATTTCAGAGCTAATAGAACTGTCAGAATTTGATTCTGAGTTGCTTTTCATAGGATATTGACTAGAGTTAATAATTTCAATAGTTAAGGCTCTAAAATAGGGAAATGCACATAAACACCAAACGAACGACCTGAAAACCAAAACACCAGTATCAATAAGTCACAAAGTTGTTACAAGAATGCTCTAATATGAAAAATAATAAGAAACGTGAAAATGACCGTAAGGGTCGTTTCACCCGCCTAGACAGATAAGCGAAAAAATACCACATGGGTAAATGCAGAAATTAAAATGAGTCAAGGAGAAGACAAAAGGTACAATATAAAAACAAACCATTCTAATAATTATCCCAAAACCTAGAGTCATTGTTTATAAGTTTTTATGAAAGAATAGTACAAAATAGATAAAATATACAAGTCTCGGTGTCTTAAAATCCTCAAGTAGAAATAAATACATAAACATAAGGAGTTTGTGGAGTTTTTCAGATGATAAAATAGCTACTTAAAATTCTCCAAAACTCGAGCCTTGATTGAGACATAAATCATGCTGTACTGGTCCACATACCTACACAAAGTATAGAAAAAGAAATTGTAAGTATAAAAAATACAATGGGTACTCAGCAAGTATCCCTAGTTGGCTATAAAATAAAGCAGTGATGAACACCAACTACCAGACACACCTAAAATAATCCTTTACTAACACCAATACTGCAAACAAATAAGTATCCAACAAAAATAAATAATAAAAAAAATACAAGGCGAAGGGGATATTAATAGTAAAAACAACTACTCAATGGAATATGATTGTAGTGATCTAAAAATCAAATAATGAAGTAGTAAAATAAATTCTAATAGAATACTATCACAAGTAAAGTATCAACACAACCTCATAAGGCATCTTAATGGATAAATATCAATATCAATAAAACACTAAACTCAAATCAATCACAAGTACCAAAAATCTCACCCTCAACCTATTTAGGTACATGCCTATCTTTTTAAGTCAACTCTTGATTCGTATTAAAATCCCATTCAATGTGATACTGAATCACGGAAGGAGTCCTTTAATATATCACTCAGTCCTCACCACAGAAGTCCTCTTTCGGTAAGAAGGGTAAATTTTGAATACCAGAGAATAGACTCATAAGATAGATTCTAAAAGGACTAGGTTCAGGTAAAAGTAACACTCTCAATTCTAACATCTATGTTAGTTCCTATCTTATAATTCCACCTATGAAATGAAGGGTACATCTTAGATATCGAAGAAATGAGATTGTGTTATAATTCTGAAATGACCAGATCAACATCATTAATCCAACTCATAACTAGTCCACACTAAACTCGTAAACTTGTCTATAGATTATCAGATAAATCAATCCATGAAGTCCTTTAGCACCCCACTCATTTTCCAACACACAAGTCTACCCATCGTAAGAAGGATATATCTTGGGTACCGAGAAATAGTGTCATGACCCTTTTGAAAACTTCTATGTAATCATACTTTTCTTGTATCTTAGAGAATTTTAGCAGTGGCTCCAAGTCATTTATGACTTGATAGGACTAGAGGTTTTTTTTCTTGAGCCTTTTTTTGGGTTTACTGCTCATTTCCCTTTTTAGAGCATAAGTTTTAAACTTATTGACTTCAATCAACATTCTTCAAAAATAAACTTGAAATTAAATTTCAATAGTTCCATTAGCTACAAAATATATATTTAGTTCTAGATGAATTCTTGGTTTGTATCTAAAAACCCTTATTGAGATTTTACCTTATTTTATATGTTTTAGGTGTTTTAGAGTTAGAAAGTTTGACTTCGATCAAATTTAATGATTGGAGCGTTTGATTGAAAATATAACTACACCATTAGCTATGGAATGTCAAATTTAGGTTAGATGTGATGTTTATTTGTTTCCTGGACCAACTAGACTTATTTTGAGTTTTCGCTGGAATTTTGGAAATTTAGGCCAAGGTTTGACTTTAGTCAGCATTTTATTGATATGGCTTTAGATTGAAATTTTATATACATCATTGAGTTTGAAATATTGTTTTCATCAGGTTGCATATCTTTTTATGTTCAGTGGTTTTAGAATTCATCCCAAACCATCATTTGAAGTTTTATTTTTAGTTGATTTTTTACTGTGTTCAGTTACTGGTGCTTTGGTATTTGCGATGCTTTCTTCATAGCGATCGTGATTTCCTGTTATGCGAATGTGATGCTTTGGCTGACTACCTTACACGTCATGACCTCCTCTTCACTCTATAGAGATTACTTTGATCCATCCACTTTGGATAGCAAAGAGAAAACTTCTTTAACTATGCAATCGTGATGTGCCATTCACGCAGTCATGAGGTACTTTCATGATTGTATAAATAGTTAAAACCTTATTTTTCTTCTATTTTTCCATCTCCCTCACATCAAAATCATATTCCCTTCATTATTAAATCTCTGTCCTTTACATGTGAGCTTGGGTGACATTGGAGATTACACATTATCATCTTTTCTTTGATTGTTGTTAAGATTTCACTCAAATTTTATTGAAATTCATCCCTAAATTTCTTCAATTTTTTCCTCACTTTATTCATTGTTTCTAGCTTATTATAAGCTCTATTTTAGCTTAAATCTTGTATATCATTTCCTAGTATTAAGAGTTTTGTTTGGAGTTTTAGATTACCGGGCCCATTTAGACTCGAATTTTAACTTTTTCTGGGATCATAGATTTATGAATATAATTTGATTCCTTTTAATGTGGAGGTTGTTATTTTAATAGTTTTTTGATAGCTAGATCCCTTTTGGAGAAGTTCAAGATGGTTTTTTAGTATTTTTGAGATTATTCTTTAGATGTTTGGAAAGCTATGACTTACCGACTTAGACTTGTATTATATTAGAGATCTTAGTGCATATTTAGCTTATCATTGGGTTGGATTCTTGGTATTTTTTCTACTTCTTTTGGCCCAATTCTTTAGCTTTTTACATTGGTGTTATGATATTATAGATTACACTTTCAGCCCTACCTTGTCCTGTATTCTAAAGCATAGATGGTGGAATTATTGAAATTTCCATGAGCCTCAAATGTAACACCCTATAAATTTTGAATCTATAATAGCGAGTTAGCAATCAACAAGTTGATTCAATGCATTTCATGTCAACCATCGATGTGGCATCAGGATAAGAATTTTAAATGGATGATTATGCCAAGGAATCCTATTAATTTCTCATTTGTAATTTTAAGGTAAGTTTTAGAGGCCAAAGGGTGGTTTGAAACAATAATCCTTATTGAGAGGTTTATGATAGTAAAGCTATTATGAAATCCCGTAAGTGGTTTGATATGAGAATTTCTCCCAATTTATAAGGAGTTAGAAAGACCATAATCTATCAAATTAAAGGTGTATGATTATACTTCCCAATGCATTAAACCCTTTTCCAAATTTCTATTATAATAAAGAGTTATTACCATTTTACTATAAGTTATTCAGACTTAGTTGGGTACAATTGGGTCGAGTCAAACTTACTATAAATACCCGGGTTGAGTCATTTTTTCACTCCAAAAGTAGAAATCTCATTCATTCTAGAGAAGTTAGAGGGAAGAATCTATCTAATATTATATGTTACGATTTCATCCCTTTTTCGTGATTTAGCTATCCCCAAGTACGATTATCATGGGCAATGTCGAGAACCTATTATAGTTAAATTTTGGGGAAGCTCTGACACTGTTGTTGTAGCGGATTGTTTATTGTCTTACTTCTCTGTATATTTTGAATATTCTTGTGAAGTTAATATTCCTCCTATGATTCTCCTTCGCAATTCCATGTTCTAGTGTAACTTTAATTGATTTTTTAGGAAAATTATGGTGTTTTGGATATCGTGGCTCAGGATCTATCATCTATATTAGCAATAAGATCTCAGCACAAATGTCAAATCAACGTCAACCACTCATACTTGAATCTACACATTACGATGCAGAGTGTAGTATGAGTACCAAAATCAATGGGTGACCAATAGACATTTTACGAATTTGCCTTTGGAAATTTAGCGTATAATTTTTATTAAGAATAATGTATGCAGAATTAAATGAAGAATTCCATGAATATATAAATATTTAGACATGATTTCATCAGTTCCAAAGTTTGAGGCCATTAATGATGGAAACTAGAAATTCAGTGGTAGAAAGGGAAGAAAACTTACCGGAAAACGTTAAAGAATTGAAGAACGATGATTCCAAAATTTATCGCCCTTAAAAATCTAACTGGGAGAAATTTTCCACGTTAAAAACTGATTAGGAGAAGTGTTTTTGATGAAATGAGGACAAAGGGGTGCTTTACACCCTTTAATAGAATGTTATTGGATAGGTCAAGGCCCAAGAGGGTCTTTGGGCCCAAATCTGAAAATTCTGAAAAACCTGAAAATACAACTAAGTATGGAATCAGCTATACGGGAGGTATGGAGTAAGATATACGGGAGGTATGGAGTCAAATATATGGGTGGGAGGTCTTCATCAGGCCAAAAATACGTTATACGGGACTAGGAGGAGGGAAAAGAGGACGTCAAGGCGAGTCCGGAGAAGTCTTTGCCCCATTGGGCTTCTCGGGGTACCGGGATACCAGGGTGCCGGGCTGGGGTGACCGGGTGCCCAGATAGGGCACCTGGATGCCTCCTAGTCGGGGTGCCGAGTAGGCTACCCGGGTGCTGAATGACCGAGACAGACTTGCCGAGACAGACTAAAAAATCTTCAGTTTTGCTGCAGATTTTCCAACTGAGTTTTGGAACTGAAACGGAGTCCAAATTTGACAAATCATATATGTTTTTTGAGTGGAAAACATATGTTGGACTCAATAAAATCGAATAAAATGGCATAGGAGGTCATTTACTCCAGATAACCCCTGAAACCAAAAGGGCCTAAAGGCGCATTTCTCCGCCAACACCTCGAATTCACAACGACACGAAACCTCCAAAACACAAACTTAAGGTAAATCTTTACTTTATTTGGTATTCCGGAGCTAATGGAATTGTTGAAATTTAATTCCGATGTCGTCTTGAAGGAAAGTTGACTCTGGTCAACGAATACTTAACTTTAGGCTCTAAAATAGGGAATTTGAGATATTTCTCATCCGAGTCACCAGGGATCCAAACTATCGGTCCCAGCAAGTCATAAATGACTTGGGGAAACTGTTGAATTGCTCTAAGATGCAAGACAATGTGTATTTATCATAAATGACCATGAGGGTCATTACTTATCAACACCTCTACTGGTATGTGGCAACCCAAAAACAAAGTCCATAGTCAACCTCTCCCATTTCCAAGCCGGGATAGGAAGTCTTTGCATCAAACCACCAGGTCTTCGATGCTCATACTTAACCTGTTGACATTTTAAACACTTAGAAACATACTCATATATATCTTTCTTCATTCCACTCCATCAATACAACTGACGTAGGTCACGATACATCTTGGCCGCACCAGGATGAATAGAATACCTAGAACTGTGAGCCTCTCACAAAATCAACTACCTCAAGTCTCCAACCTGAGGTACACAAATGCGACCATCATATCAAAGCATACCATCTAAATTAATGAAGGCTCTACTGGCCTCTCCAACTAACACCTCTCAATGGAGGGAAACCAACCACTTATCCTTGAACTGACCCTCTCGAATCTGATCTAACAAGAAAGATTTGGCCTCAACACATGCCAAAATAGCCTGGGGTATGAAGGATCAATCCTAACCAACTGATTAGCCAGTGACTGGACCTCTACCGCCAACGGCCTCTCAGAGATTGACAAGGCTGCTAGGCTACCCATACTGACTTCCTTCCGACTCATGGCATCTGCCACTACGTTTGACTTGCCCGGATGATATAGGATAGAGATGTCGTAGTCTTTCAGTAGCTCGGTCCATATTTTCTGCCTGGAATTCAAATCTTTTCGACTAATAATATACTAAAGACTGCAATGGTTAGTAAAGCATATGCAATAACTCAACCAAAATAATGCCTCCAAATCTTAAGCACAAACACTATCGCTGCCAACTCTAAGTCATGAGTGGGATAGTTACGCTTATGCACCTTCAATTGCCTCAAAGCATATGCAATAACTCAACCATGTTGCATCAATACACACCCCAAACCAACACCAAAAGAATCAAAATACACAGAGAATCCCTGACCCTCCACTGGCAGTGTCAAAACTGGCGCTGAAGTCAATAAGTCTTTGAGCTTAGCGAAGCTCAACTCACAATCCTTAGACCATTGAAAGGCAACATCCTTCCTTGTCAACTTAGTCAAAGGTTCTATAATTGAAGAGACACCTCGACAAAACGCCGAAAGTATCCAGCCAAACCCATAGAACTGTGAATCTCAGAAATAGTAATTGGTCTTGGCCAATCACGTACAGCCTGGATCTTTGTTGGATCAAATTTAATCCCAGCCTTGGACACTACAAGTCCCAAAAATGCAACTGACTTTAACCAAAACTCACACTTGGAGAACTCAGCATATAGCTTATGTTCTCTCAGTGTCTGGAGAATCAATCTCAAATACTACTCATGATCAGACTTACTCTGTGAATAAACCAATATGTCATTTATGAACACAATCATGAACGAGTCCAATAGGGCTTAAGCACCCTATGCATCAAATCCATAGATGTTGCTGGGGCATTAGTCAACCCAAAGAACATAACCAAAAACTTATAGTGACTATAGCGGGTCCTGAAGGCTGTCTTAGGAATATCCTCAATGTGAATACACAACTGATGATAACCAGACCTCAAATCAATTTTAGAGAACACCACTACTCCCTGAAGCTGATCAAATAAGTCATCAATCCTTGGCATATGATATTTGTTTCTCACAGTAAATTTATTCAGCTGCCGGTAGTCAATGCACATTCTCATCGTACTGTCTTTCTTCTTCATAAATAAAACTGGTGCACCCTAAGGTGACACACTGGAAGGAATAAAACCTTTATCTAAAAGATCCTCAAGCTGAACCTTCAGCTCCCTTAACTCAGCAGGAGCCATACGATAAGGAGCAATAGAAATGGGCTTAGTGCCCGGCTCTAAGTCAATGGAAAAATCAATATCACACTCTGGTGGTAGGCCTGGTAGGTCGGTTGGAAATACATCAAGGAACTCAGATACAATAAGAACTAACTCAGGAGTAGGGGCATCAACCTACACATCACGAACATAAGCAAAATACGCCAGACACCCCCTTCCTACTAGTCTTCTAGCCTGAAGGCATGAAATAAAGCTTGTCAGCACACGACTGATAAAACATTGCCATACCACCGGAGATAACCCTGGCAATGCTAATGTAACAGTCTTGGCATAACAGTCCAAAACTGCTCTATGTGGAGATAACCAATCCATACCCAGCATGATTTCAAAATCCACCATCTCTAGCAACATCAAGTTAGCCCATATGTCTAAACTATCAATAGAAATCAGACAAGATCAGATCACCCGATCCACAACTAAAGAATCCCCTACTGGGGTAGCAACTCACATAGACACAGACATCAAATCACTGGGAAACCCCAAGATGGGTGCAAAATAAGACGATATATAGGAACATGTAGATCCAGGGTCAAAAAAAGCAGACGCAGGTATAGTACACACAAAAATCACACCTGTAATAACAACATTAGATGCCTCGGCCTCAGGTCAAGGAAGAATAGCATAAAGCTGGCTATCACTGCCATGTCTACCACCACCACGACCACAGACCCTACTACATTAGCCGCCACCTCTCTGACCACCATGTGCCCCACCTCTAACTGGCGGAGTCACTGCTCTCATTGGCTGTGCAGCTACTAGAGAGGATAAACACCCCCCTCTAAGGACAGAATCTGGCATAATAGCCTGCAAGACCATACTTTTAACATGGCCCAGATGGCTCGCTCTGTCGGGCTCCTCTACCAGAACCCGCATGTACATTCTGCTGTGAAGAGCTAGCCCCTCTGTAAGGCTATGCAGCAGCTGGAGATGATGCCTATAATGACACCTACACCGGCCTGCTAGGCTAGACCTGTGGCTGACAAAACTGACCCCAGCCCCCTGAACGAGACCCACTATAACCTCCCCAATGTCGTTCCCTCTTCTCATTGCGCTGACGTGACTCACGATAGAGGGCTTCCATAGAGCTGGCATAATCAACTATGGCCTGGAAAGGACAGCCATCAGAAACCAATAAGGCTACTGCCTCATGGAGCCTATCTCTCAACCCACGAGAAAATTTACGGACTCTCTCCTCCTCTGTAGGCACGAACTCTACACCATATACTGATAACTGATGAAATTTAGCCTTATACTCGGCCATAGACATAGATTTCTACTCTAATAGCTGGAACTCCTCTCTCAGGCGCTTTCTCTTAACCTTGGAAATAAACTTCCTCATGAATACCTCATAAAACTCAGCCCAAGTTGGTTGCGGTGAACCTGTGGGTCTGCATACCAAGAATGCCGCCACCATTACTTTGCCTCACCACGTATTTGATAGGTAGTAAAGGCTACTCTATAGGTCTTCAACACTCCTATATTGGTCAACCTCTCCTCGCACTCTAGTATAAACTCATGCGTATCCTCCCCCGGTGCTCCATTAAATTTGGGGGATCCAATCTCAGGAAGTGAGTCAGGAGCTTTTGCTATGAGTCAGTCATGGTTGAAGTCTTCTCCACAGTAGGAGCAACAATAGGCACTGGCAGAACCTGAACCAGTGTAGAAGTAACTATCGGAACAAATGAAGGTGCTGTCTGTACTGTAGGCTGTGCTGCTAGGAGTGCTGGCTGTGTCCCATCGATTGGAGGGCCTCCCAAGGCACTCGGTAACTACCATAATACATTGCGAATATCTGGGGACTATATTGTAGCAAGTGTGGGAATAGAAGTTTATATCTATGCTATAGCTGGTACTGAAACAGGTGCTGCAGGCACTAACGGAACCTCTATAGTAGTGGCTAGAATAGGCACTTAGGTTGGTGCCCCTGTCGTCTGGTTAGTAGCGCTAGAATGCGTGCGCGACATCTGCGAAAGAGTGAGAACCATAAATGAGAATTTCAAGAAAATTCCAAGGATACACACACGATAAAAGATTCAAAAGAAGGAATTAATTTTCTAAATGTGACTATAGCCTCCCGAAGATAAGCCACAGACGTCTCCATGCCGATCCACAGACATTGGTTCTGTACACTGACACCGATGAACCTAGGCTCTGATACCAGATTATCACAACCCGATTTCACAGATCAAGATGACACCTACTATACCACCAGTAGGAGAACCAAACCCCGTAGTCCGTAGCCGAAGTGGAGGACTACTACATTAAATATGGAATAATTACAAGTTATATGAAAGATAGTAAGGTTTGTGGAATTAACTAAGAAAGGATGAATACCCAAAATCCGGCATCAGTATCAAACAAACCACTAAGTAGAATCATAAAACTAAAGGAAATACAGTATCAAGAACGACTCCAAAATATAAAGGAGATAAATAAAATATAAATCTGAAAAGAAGCAGGATCAAGCTGGACGCCAAGCTCACCCTGAATCAGTGATCTAGGAAGAATCTGAATGAACAACGATCTGTGTATCATGAATGGAGACCTGTACTCAAATCTGCACACGTGAAAGTGTAGCATGAGTACAAGTCGCCGAAGTAACCCATACTCAATAGGCTTCAAAGGCCCACTGAGCGCATAATAGTAATAAGTGCCATAAATAATAGAGTACAAGAATATAGGTCACAGAAGCAAATATGACAATATAGGATAACTAGCAACTCAAGTAGTAACAAATGTCACATAGATAGATAGTGCTAGCTAATCACATAACAGAATCGTAGGTAATGGAAAAGAACGTACCCGACATCCTCGTAATAATATATGTGAATTATAACTTAACAAATAATAGGAATCAAGGAACATAAGAAATAGAGCATGGTCGGTATACTGGTAACCTCAAGTGGAAGAATAACTGGATGGACAGAAGTAATAAGCACTGATTCCCAAACAACAATGGAGCAGCAAGTAGACAATAATAACAAATAAGTAGCAATATATTAATAATACAAAGCATATAAACACTGACAAGTCCTCCAAAAGAAGCGCAACGTATATACAAATAAGCTCACCCGTAGGCATCCTGTACTACCAGGGGTACAC
>JBDJHY010183480.1:0-12029 GCA_039654485.1 Withania somnifera
TGAACCTTTGGCCTGTAGTCCTTCTCCATCAATATCTTATGCATGTAGAAAGCAGGGATAATAACTCGAATGTCAGATAATTTCCACCCAATCGCCTGTTTCCACCTCTTTAATACTTTCAATGCTTCACTCATTTGTGCCTCAGAAAGTTCAGCTGCAAGTATCACTACAAGAGTGTCATGATCACCCAAAAAGGCATATCTCAAGTGGCTGGGCAAGGTTTTAACTCCAAGTCAGTAGATTTTTTGATAGATGGTGGCACAGCCGGACCAATGATCTCTCAAGTGTTTCATACCTTTTCCTCAAGGTCCACACACTAGCGAGATCTAACACCTGGATCATTTCTATAGCTTCTACATCATCTTCATTGCTTTGACCCATGATTACACTCACAAGTAGATCATTACTAACTGGAACTGCTAACTCCTGTTCTTTGTCATACACAGTAACTACTGATAACTCTTCATATAATGTGGGCAATTTAAGGGCTTTGTACACATCAAACTCTTCAACTTTGTCATGGGCCCTCATGGTCAATCGCCCGGAAGCCACATCAATTAATGCTCGCCCTATGGATAAAAATGGACGCCCCAAAATAAATGGGAACTCCGGATCAGGTTCAAAATCCAAAATAAAAAAATCAACAGGGAAGATCAATGATCCCACCTACACCAATACATCCTCCACAATGCCAAGTGGTCTCACTAAAGATCTTTCTGCCAACTAAAGAATGACAATAGTGGGGTTTGGAGTGTCCAAACCCATCTTCCTAAAATAACAAGTCAGCATAAGATTTATACTCGTAACCAAATCACACAACCCCGCACTATCAGATTCTGGCCAATAGTCATTTGAATTGTGAAACTGGCCAGATCTTTCTGCTTTGTCGGCAGCCTGTTTTGGATGTGCGATGTGCACTCTTGAGTAAGAGCCACAGTAGCATGCTCGATATGACGACCTTTATTTGCCACTACGTCTTTCACATACTTGGCATATTTTGGAATTCCTTACAATATATCAATTAGAGGCAAGTTAATATGGACTTGCCCCAATAGATTCTTAAACTTCCTTGCTAATTCCTCCCATGAATGTATTGAGTTGGGTGGTTCTAAAAATAACCACCTTTTGGCTTCCCCCAATAATGAGAAGGGGAACAATATGAGTCTCACTTAATCTGATGAAACTCTTTTTAGAATATAAATGTCACTAATCTCTAAAAATTTTTAGATATGCTGTTGTGGATCTTCATGTGCAAGACCAGTGAATTGTCCGCTAGTGTGAAATAATTACACCATATTCTGCTTTAGCTCAAATCTACCTCTAGGAGTAGGCTTTTGAATAGCAGAGGTAGTATTAGTGGCTTCAAGAATAGCCACCTCGCGCACCGATCTTGGTGATTTCATCTCGGCTGGTGCTACAATAATTGGTGGATCCAGTGAGACGTTCGAACCGGATAGTGAGAATAGTCTTGCTCTATACTGAGAGTGAATAAAAAGCTCTAGCTCAGCAAATGGTTCTGCCAAGGTTCTATCTCATGCCAGATTACCTGTGATAACACCTGCAAAGGAGTGAAAAAGATAAGACAAGTTGTTAATAATTTGCACGATACCAAAATTCACTCATATAAATCAAAAGCTAACTAATTACCAAGTCCTCGGCAATGACGCCAAAAACTTATTGACTCCCTAGCACACGCAAGTGTACATGGTCGTATGAGTAATATAATGGTTTTTACAAGCCGAATGTCGAACCCAAAGGGACTTGGAATTTAATAATTAGTTCAGCTAATTAAATTATATGAGGACTTAACTTACAGTGCAAATTGGGAAATCAAGATAAGTGTCTTAACTATTATATAAATAAAATGCAGATTATGAAGTAAATAAGTATTGAGGTAGAACTTGTTGTAATTCAAGATTATTAATGGTTCCAGGGCTATGGCATTACACATACACATATATACAGGACTTGACTTAAATTAAGGTTCTTGTTCCGTTGATTGTTGAGTTAGGGGTTAAGATTATGATTAGGAATTAATCGTTCGTTAGTCACCAATTACTTAGCAACAACTACCACCTATTGGTGTGTTGTTCAACTCTTATAAAAGCATTAACATTATCTTCCCTAATTACCCAAGTAAAGCACTTTGTACACAATCATGTCTTCATAACTAGTTATGTGTTATTCTCGGTATTACCATGATGATTGTATGATGTAAAGGCAATTGGTTGATGTGTTATTCCCGGTATTACAATGATTGATATTTGAAACCAAAGCAATGTGGATGATATGTTATTCTCGTATTGCTCAGGTATGTGAGACATGCTTGCATATCATTTCACTTTATTGTATTGCATTGTATTGCACATTGATGGATGGATACTAGTTGATTTTGTTTGTTATGAGAATTTCTATCATGGACTACCTCTTTATTTATTCATATGTTATCTGTGGATTTTGGTTGCCCATTTTTTTAGATGATAGTGAGAGCCTCATATGGCTAGATTAGTCATGTGCTCATGAATTGAAAATAATATGTCTATCAAAAGTGAAGAGAATTGATAAGAAAAGTCTTGAATGTTGTAAATTGAAAGTAATTAATGGATCTAGATGAGATCGATATTATGAGGCACTTGAGATGGTTTTTTTCATACTATCTTGGCCTATTCTTATTAGTGTTCATTCCACGAGTTTGCCCTTCAGTATGTCAGATGTACCCTTCCTACCGCGACCAAGCTTGTGGAATAGAGACTAATCAAGGGTGTATGGACTCCACCAATGAGGCCTTGGCACAGTAAGTGTATTTCTTCCTATAAATTATGAAATGGACTCGAGAGGGAGCTTTCTACTACTGGGATAAGTATCGGTTTACACATTTGATAGGAGATGAGTAATTGCACTTGAAAGTTGATACATTATCGAGTTGTTTAGTAATGAATAATTGATATTGTTTTGACATGGATTTAATACTAGGGTGAGTAAGAACCTTACATTGTTTATTTATTATGGGTCCATACTTGGTACGTATCTTTGTGGTTATCTTTATGTTGTGTAACTGGTTATTTACTTTACATTATGAACTGCTGGCTATGATCTGATTTGCAGCTACTACTATGAAGGATTGTGGTTGGGATGATCAGAGTAGTTAGTGATTGTTTATGGTTTTGTCTTACTGTCAAGCTACAGATACTTTCTTAGTACCCATTATTTATTTGGTACTCACTCCCTTGTCTTCTTCATATGTGTAGGTTCAGATTCTAGAGTAGTGTGATCATTCTCCTTTTGATCAGGTTTGAGAATTGAGATCCGAGAGTAGAGGTAGTTGTTCGTCATTCGGTGGATACCCTAAATCTTTTACTTCATGTGTTTGATCTATTTGAGGATCCTACACTTGATACTATGTATTTCTTTTGTCTTTGTACTTTTTTATTAGAGGCTTGTACATGTTACACCAGTTTCTAGATGGCTTATAGATAGATTTTGATCTTACACTTTCTGTTATTTCAGTTGATTTATTACTTTTTGCATTTCTCCTTGTAGCATTATACATGCTTACTTATCTAGGTGGATTTAGGATGGTCGCATCAAAATTTACAATTTTTCATCATGATATGGCTATATCATAGGATTTTCTACCATGATACAAGGATTTTCCAACTTCATTATTTCTGATATTATGTCGGTTGACATGAATTTCCTCTAGAGGAAGAAGTTATGCATGACATGAGGGTATTCTTCTGGGATGATCCCTATTCTGTGTTGATGGATTGATTCAGAGATGTGTCCCATAAACAGAAATGATGAGCATCCTGAAGGCCTACCATGGATCTCCTCTTAGGGGTCACCATAGTGGTATTAGAATGGCCCAAAAAGTCCTGCAATATTGGTACTTCTTTCCTATAATATACCAAGATTAACACAATTATGTCAAGTCGTGTGATTGTTGTCAAAGACAAGGTGGAATCTCAAGAAGTCATAAATTCTCCTTAACTCAAATCATGGAGGTAAAGTTGTTTGATATATTAGGTGTGGACTTTATGGGGCCTTTTGTAACATCACATGGGATGAAGTACATTCTAGCTATGGTGGACTATGTTTCGAAGTGGGTGGAGGTTGTGGTTCTACCCAAAAATGATTCAAAAAGTGTTACTTAGTTCCTGAAGAGAAACATATTTACTAGATTTGGCACCCTAAGAGCTATCATTAGTGATGGAGTCGCTCACTTTTTCAACTGACAGTTTGGTGCTTTGCCTGCCAAGTATAGGGCTAATCATAGAATGGATACTCCATATCATCCTCTGACTAGTGGGCAGGTGGAAGTTTCTAATTGTGAGATCAAAGCCATCCTAAAAAAAACTGTAAATGCAACAAAGAAGGATTAGTCTCGCAAGCTTGATGTTTTTCTATGGGCATATCACACTGCCTACATAACACCCATTGGGATGTCTCTGTATCAGCTAGTATTTGGAAAGGAGTGTCACTATCCAATTAATCTTGAGCACAAAGTTATGTGGGCCTTGAAGAGGTTGTACTTAGACATGAAAGAAGATGCTGAGTTGAGGCTTTAGTTTCCGCTAACCAATAGTATGGACTTTAGTTTCCACCCTACGGATTGTACTGTCCAATCGTGGTTTCAAAGGCGGTATCTTTTAACCCGACCTGTTCGGCTAGGTTTTAACCCCATTTTCACCCAAAAGTCACGGCTCACTTCACTCTATTCACATTACTCCCTTAGTAACACACCAAGTCATATACCTAATTACTTTACATAAACTACCCTCCGCTTCGTAGAAACCCCAAACACTGCAGTAACTCAATTCACATCTAAATTTGGTGGAAGTTCTTAGATTTTCTACTTTAATATTATCCATAATCATCCACCAAATTTCATCTGTTGGTAATTACGATAAAACTATATTTTCTGTGAGAAGCTTGTTAGAAGATGTTTGGGTTAGGGTTAATGATACTTCTGTGATTGAAAAACACAATTAGTATGGGAAGTATTGAAGTAATTGAAATTTTGATAATTATTTTTTATATTGTGATTGAAATTTTGATGGATAGTGATTCGGATGTGTTACACCCTCTGAGGCTGCAGGCATTACAATCTTATTACACGTTTGTAATGTATCATTATAGTTTTTCCTGCCAAGCCTCCAAACTATCTGAACTCTAATAAGGATGAAGTCTGAGTAACTGATGCATCGGAAAATTATGTAAGTGAGAGGACTCTGATGATTGTTTTGACGGTAAATATAGAAATAACTTGAGCGTATTACTCTATAACATAGTTACAACTTTCGGATACGATTTTGGAAGTCAGGATCATACAATGGAGTGATAAATTCAAGTATTCTAAGTTGAGCTCTCATTTTAGGGTCTATAAGCAACTTACGAACTGTAGGATCAATCGTGCAGATTGTATTATTGGTCGTAGGGACCTGACGGAGGGTCCAAGTAAGGGTCTAAAAGTATGACTCAAATAACGACTCATAGATTCAACCCTATGGGCTATACTGTTGGTTTGTACTTTTGAACCTGAGATGTGTTATTTCACTACTCAAACTATGGTCTAATAGGACAGACCGTAATATGAATATCACGGACCATAGTTTAAGTTGTAATATTAAAATGGAACTGAGTCTAAAGTATGACGAACCTGTAGTTCACACCATGGCCAATGGTCTTAATACCACGATTCATAGGTTGAACCTATTTCTAATGCTAACCTCAGCAGGTACGATGACCCAAAAAAATGATACACGAAAGAAGAAGAGCCTCCAAAAAAGCAGCCTCTAAAGAAGAGAAACATCATAGGTCACACATGTTTCGCATGATTTGGCAATTGATTCTGAGGCTGGGGGGTCTTTTCCTTCTTGTATTATGAAAGTAACAAGAAGGAGTATTTTCCTTGTTAAATGAAGCATTTGGCTAATAAAAAGGCAATTATAGTATCCACACTAATTCCCCAGTCTGAGGAAGAAGCAAGTTCTTTAAAGATTGCTAGTGCCGATGAAGTCTCTATGTCAGAAGATAAGGTTTTGACTGATGGTTCAAATGATCTAGCATCACGGGAGGTCACACCACCACCTTCATAGTCAGATTTTGAGAGGGATGTGTAAAATAGGTAAAAAGAGTCATTGAGTAACTGTGGTGTGTCTGAGGCATGAAGGTTATATTCATGATAGATAATGCGCTAAATGATAGAGGCCATACGAGCCGGTCAATATGTGAGGAGCCCCAGATTATTATAGCCTAGTTATACTTTTGATAGATAACAGCAGTATTGGGTGGAAGATCCACATGGTGAGTACAGTCTGGCTTTGTTCATGAATTCTATGGTTTCTATGCTGCTACACTACAAAATATGGCTGTGAAAAAGAAAAATTCTTGGAAGCATATGCCTTTTTGGATATGATTCATATTCGGGTGCGACTGGTTGATAACTCAAAGTGTACTATTCAGAGGTTTCTATATGGTGATAACTTTGTAGCTTTGACAAATTCACCAAGTACCATTACAAGTTTAAAGCTTCAGTGACAAGAAATGTTATGAGGGATAGAGAGTAGAGGATAGAGTTGTTTTCATGGGTTGCGAGACACAATGCTGAGGTAGGTAAGAATGCACCATGGGTGTCGGCTCCAGCAGGGACTTTATAGGCTAATATTATAAGTCCTTTCTTACATTTACAACCAAATTTTGGTGCATTATTGTTCACCATCACCTGAGTCTAATGACTAATGATAACACTTTGACACCCAATAGAGCTATTATCATGTCCAGCATCATTTTCAGATGTGAGATTGACTTTGCTCTCTTTATTTGCTAGGATATGAGGGAGAGAGTCATACAGGAGGGCGCTGCACTACCTTTCCTTGTATGATACAAGATATGATCACTGAGAGTGGGGTCCTACCTCTTAAGGGAATTGATATTCTAACCACAGCCTCACACTTTTCTAATTCCCCCTAATAAAGTACTGGGTCAACCCTATAGTGTGAGCTAGAGGAAGGGCCTCGTCCTCATCAGCCTGTGTACCTATGACTTTATATTTTGAAGTTGCTACTATTGCTTCTGCTACTGCCACTACTGCTCCTCCTACTATAGGGGTTAGAGATGATACTGATACAATAGTTGGTGATGTTCCTCTTTCCATCGCTGCTCCTCTGTCTACCACTACACATTCTGGTGCATCTATTACTTCTATTTTTGTACTAGTGGGATGGTTATTGTATTTTATGATCCATTGTGCATGATATTATGTAAATAGGTAGAGACCGCATTGATGTGATTTATTTGTATACCATTACTCGATCATGGGTTTTGGCTAACATATATGAGTGTAAGAGGAAGACAATAGTGATGTATAAGCAGGATGTATGGGATCTCCATAATAGTATGGATGCCTATGAGAAGAGAGTGTTGGATAGATTGGAAAAAATTAAGGTTCTAGATTTAGAGTCCCTCCAAGATGAGTTAGTAGTAGTTAGGGTTGACATCATCGCTCTCCGAGATCCGTCTGCCAGTTATAGATCCTTCACCGCTTGGTATAGAAGAGGAGGTCTAGACTTCACGGCAGTGATTTGATTTTTATGTTGATGATGTTGTTCCTTTATCTAGATCATAGAGTAATAGAACCCTTGAGGGTGGTGATGATGAGATTTCTAAGAGAACCCAATAGTGGAGGTTTCTCACCCTAATAGGGAGGTGTTAGATGTGTTGGAGAAGTCTCGCGTAGAGGGTTTAATTAGGTAGGATACTGAGGGGGCACATATAGAGGTGTTATAAAAAAAAGCCTTATCAAGTGCAGGGCCACATGTTACTACGGCTGATTTAAGAGTTGTTGTTACTACGGTACCTAAGAGTACTTCTGTTGCACAAAGAGGCTCTCCTACTACTGATATTTAGGTCTGTAGGTACCGTTGCTGATGTTCTAGTGCCAGAAGACACAATAATTTCTTGGGAAATGACCCTTCAGGCGATCACATATTATTGAGTGCATATCACACTAGTAGTGGTCCTTTGGAGAGTTTGGGGGTTCCTGTTGATATCCCCCCATCAGACACACCATACACTACGCCTAGCGCGCCACACGTATGTTCTACTCCCTTATTCTTTCTTGGGTATATGCATTAGGGGCAATGCACCTCTTTTCTATTAGGATGGTCCTACCTAAACTCAGGGGGTTTTGTTATTGTGTTTCTTTTCCCATAAGTGAGCTATTACAGTAGAATCGGTATGTCTAGAATTTAATTTCTATTTTTTTGTGTTTTATGTTTAAGTAGATAACTTTAGTTAAGTTACATGCACTCTAACTCTGATTTTGAATAAAAAGGACCACTTTGGTTTGATTTGTTGAAAAAGTTCACCCCTCTGAAAAATTTTGGTTTGCCATGGATACCTTTTTTATGTGAGTTAACCCCTAGGATCTTTGTGTTACATAGTAAATACTGAGTTGCTGATTTGAACTTAGCACTTGTACCATTGACTGATAGTAGGCAGTATATCTAGATTTTGTGAGAGTGCAAGGTTGTATATATCCCTGCCCCCGTGTGTGTAAAAGCTAGAACTTACCAGTTGGTCACACCAAAGGTCATAGGGTAGTTGACTAAGAGATGATCATAGGTTGTTTTACTTTATTTAGTCCACTTAATCCCAAATGATCCTACCAAATGATATATGTATCCTTTGATAACTATTTTATCCTCGAAACCTTTTCTTATTTAATCTTTTAGCCTTATTGTCCTGGTTTTCGACTTCCCTTCTTCAGGGATTGGTCTCTCCAAGGGAACTACTCCTCAACTTAGGCTAAAATGCAAAATTGAGGGTAGGTAGAATAAGGGTGCCAATAAAAAAAGTCGAACATAAAAAATAAGTGTTAGATAGAGAGATAGAAGAAAAATAGGTGTGGCGTAAAGCTGAAAAGAAAATGTTGAAACCAAAAAAGGAACAAAAAGTTGAAAGGAAAAAAATATAGAAAAAGCATTGCACCTACAGCTCTATAAATAGGTGGCTTAAATAGCGTAGTGCTAAAGGAGGGTTATTCATTGTTTCCAAGTATACCACACCCAAGTTTAAGACTATGTTATAAGCTAAAAAGTTCCTTTAGTGATCCTATTCTGATTGTATGAAAACCTCGGTGTAGCAAATAAGGCAAGCCTAGTGTATGTGTACATGCACTGGGTTGACTTCTATTATGAGAGTGAGTGCACTAGGTGTAGTCCCAAACCTGTATTTAATTTAATGTGAGAGAGACTTCTTTGTTGTGAGAGCATCTTGGATATATTTCTTTCTTGATAATTCATTGGGTCAGTGTCCCTGATGTTGGACTATCATTTGATAGTAATGCAATGTCATCCTTAGATCCTATTGTCTTAATTTGCATAAATTAGGTCATATATCGATAGTTTGTTGATTGTGAATAGAGGTGTGAGAAAAAGCCTGTTCTTGAGTTCATACCACTGTTCCATATTCACTATTGTTGTTTTTCTTGAGCATCGTGTTGGTTTTGATTTTGTTTTTGTTGCTTGAGGGAAAGAAAATTTCTAAGTTGAGGGTGTTCGCGTTCCACTAGTTGACAACACTTTCGATGCTTAAGGCAAGGTACTTTTGACTATTCCTTGTATGTTTATGTGGATATGATGTGCTTTTAGTGTTTTTTTCAAGTACATAATGTTTAGTGACTATATGGAGTGATCTATATAGTTTTTTCTGAATGGATGTCAAGTGGTATAGCACAGACTGTAGGCTGTGACCACGGCCCATACTGATGCCCGTGAGATGATGAAGTAGAGAGCATGACCCATACTATATATTCATGGGATGAAGTCCATAGCACTGGGAGATTTGACATACATATTATGAACTATAGCACGGGGTCCAAGAAGTCAATTTCACTGGTCGTACTATTGGTCCGTGATTTGGATGATAAAGGTGTGTAATTTTGAAGATGAAAGTACAAATCAACAGCATGTACCATAGAGTGCACACTGTGGGTCATATATTAAGTCCATGGGATAAGACCTAAAGCTTGAATTCTAGTTGCATACTACGAGCCACAAGGGAAAGAGTCTACGGACCATAGGTTGCATACTACGGGCTATATGATTGGTCGCCGACATTATTTCCTAATTTTAGTAGGATTTATTTCTTGATGTCTATAAATACTTAATGTAGGTTTTTTATTTTTGGTTAGACACTGTTACTACAGTTTTGTACGTATTTTTTTGCTATTTTGAGCATATAATATAAGACTGCATATTTTACATCTTTACTTTGTGAATTTAAAGATCATATTCCATATTCATTTTCAAGATTCACTACTATAGTATTGTAAGTATGATTGCTATGAATTCTATAACAATTATTCATGGCGATAACATAACAATGTGTAGCTAAATACCACAACTAGGGTTGTGAGAACCATAATGGATTAACAAATTAAGTTTAGATACAAATAGCATTTCTTGAACAGTGTGGTTCATGTTCTATAGGGTTCTTTGTTTTGATTGCTTTCTTGTGGTGGCCAACGTTAAAAACTTGCTCGTATTATTTATTTTTCTTATTCGAGGGATAGAGATTAGGAAAATAACACTACAACAGATAGTTGGATATTCCATTTAATTAACCTGAGACCCTCAAGACATGATTAAATCCAAAATCAATAATCGAGGGTTGGTATGGAATGCACTATGAGATTTGGCAGAGATTAGTATAAAGTCACCTAATTAGGTCCTGACGGTGTTTGGGTAAAGTTCACATGTAGATTTTTAATACATAGCATCATGATAGAATGTGAGTACCGAACACCTATAGAGTTATGAATTTATGGGGAACATAATCCTAGTGCCTTCATCACCATGGTTCACAACTTAATGAAATTACTCACTTGTCACCTTAAACGATAGTTTTGAAACTAAATCCCAAATTTACTTTATGCAATAATTTACTTCTAAAATACTTATTATAACAAGACAATGTGCTAGTAGACGGTATTTCATCGTATTTCCTGTGGGATCGGCCCTAAACCTCGTTTGGATTTTATGTTTGACAATGTTTGATTTATGCTTCAAAAGGAGGTGTAATTTTATATGATATCAAACTTTGGTGCCATTGCCTAGGCTACTGCTTGAAGTAGTCTATTAGTAATTTATTTTTGTTATTGTAGTATTTCTCTAATTCTTTTATTTATTGTTTTTATCTTTTCACAGGCTCATAGGAAGTTTATGTTATCTACCTGGAGCTCAGGTGATCCCTTATTACCTCTTGATCCTGAAATCGATTGAACTTTCAAAACAATACGGCAAGAGCAACTAAGAAGCTGGACTTGAAGCTGAGCGAGAACAGCAGACTCAGTTGAACCTGAACCCTCGTGTTAATGCTGAAGATGATGACAATGATGAGTTGGGGGGAACTATAGACACCGTGATCCCACAATTCGGGTAAGATGCTAATTTCAACATAACCAGTACTATGATCCTACTACTAAACTTGAAGAGGTTGTTCAAAAGAACAGTTGGTGAGGATCCAAATCTGTACTTGACCAATTTTGGGGGAATTTGTTCATCATTCAAAATTCCTGGGGTTAGGCAAGCTGCCATCTGCCTCAGATTTTTCCCTTTTGACTCTCAGATGATGTAATAATATGGTTAGAAGAGCTTCTAGAAGGCTCAATCACTTCGTGAGCTGAATTAGAAGAAGCATTCCTGGAGCGACTTGTTGCGTCCAAATGCACAAGCAAGTGTACACGATCGTACAAGTAATATAGTGGCTCTTGCGAGCCGGATTAGTGAATCCTCAGGGACTTATATATTCAATTAATTCACTTGACAAAGCTAGGTAGGGATTTAGATCCAAAGTACAAATTACGAATTCAGAAAAGTATATTAATTTAGGTATAACTAAAGTGCAATCTAAGCTAGAAATAAAGATGTAAAACATAAATAGGGAAAATCAAGATTTAGAACGATTCTAGGGCTATGGCGTTACTCACACACACACGTAGGAACTTTCATTAAGTAAAGATATTT
>JBDJHY010183491.1:0-12029 GCA_039654485.1 Withania somnifera
GCTCGAAGTCGAGAGAAGCATAAGAAGCATTTGAAAGTTGTACTCTAGACTTTAAGGACTAGGAAGCTTTATACAAAGTTATCAAAGTGTGATTTTTGGTCATATTTTATCACTTTCTTAGGGCATGTTGTATATCCAGATAGTATCAATAAAGATCCAGAAAAGGTTTTAGTCGTTCATGATTTACCTCGACCCACTACTCCCTCTGAGGTCCATAGTTTTATTGGGTTAGATGGTTATTACAGACAATTCATGTAAAGTGTTTCATCTATAGCAGCTCCTAACACTAGATTGACTTTGAAAGATGTTCCTTTTCGATGGTTTTAGGATTGTGAGTCTAGTTTTTTAAGGCTTAAGAAATTTCTCAACTCGACACTAATATTTTCACTTTATTTTTTGGAAAAGTCGTACACATTTTATTGTGATGCATCCAGGCATCATGAAGATGTGTAAATATTTAAGACAGTACTACCGGTTCCATTGTCTGAAGTCTGATGTTACTAGGTTTGTCTTTCGATTCTTGAATTTCCAGAAGGTGAAGTTTGAGCACCATAGACTAGGTGTTTTGTTACAGTGATTCCCTATCCCTGAGTGAAAATGGGAGAAGATTACTATGGATTTTGTTTCTAGACTTACTTGTACTTCCAGAGGTCGTGATTGTGTATGGGTCATCGTGATCGATTAACCGAATTCAGTTACTTTTTATTGAATTTATCATCTTGGACTATCGAGAGAGTTGTCGTTTTGTATGTTGGAGAGATTTTTCATTTGCATAGGGTGCCAGTTACTATCTATCATATTGAGGTGTGCAGTTTAGTGTGCGGTTTGGGAAGACTGTGCAACTTGAGATGGGTATAGAGGCAGCTCTGAGTATGGATTTTCACCCACAGACAGATAGACAATCTGAGTAAACTATTCAAGTACTATGGGATATGCTTCGAGCTAGTATTTTTTTTATTTTTGTGCTATCTGGGATCATCATTTGTCTTTGGTGGAGTTTTCTTACAACAAAAACTACCATTCCAGCATCTAAATGGCAACACTCGAGGATTTATATGGTAGACATTACAGATCATCGATTGGTTATTACAGTAGTGTTTGAATCTTATCACAGACTTCTGACTTAATATGAGATGCCACAAAGAGTTTCTGGTTTATTCAATATAGATTATGAACAACGCATTGCCAAAAGAAGAGTTATGCAAACCATAGATGTAGGCCTTTAGAGTTCAGTGTTGGGGACATGATAATCTTTTGAGTTTCTCCTATGAAGAGTGTTATGACATTTAGTTAGAGAGGCAAGATTATCCCTAGGTTTATTGGGCCATATGAGATTACAGATTGTATAAGAGAGGTTGCCTGCTAGTTAACCTTACCTCCCAAGTTGGTAGCCGTTCATCCAGTGTTTTATGTTTCTATGCTTCGTCATTATGTGCTAGATCTCTTCTATGTACTTTATTCTGAGTTATTTCAGCTGGGCGAATGATTGGCTTGTGTTGATCACCCCGAGGCCATTAATGATAGAGATTTGATATGGGTCAGGTCTAGAGATATTTCAGTTGTGAGGGTTTATTGGACTCACCCCCTAGTGGAGAAGGCGACCTTGGAGACAAAGAGGGATATGCAAACCTAGTACCCTTATTTGTTCGAACCTCCATGTACTCCCTTTTTTCTTTAACTTTTGTGGATAAAAGTTCTTATAGTGGGGGATGTTGTAATGACCCTCGAGATCATTTTTATGTTCTCGTGATACTTCCATACTTAAACATTCCTGTAACTTTTACAAGTTGTTTACGACTTGTTGGGATCAATAGGTTGGGTCCCTGGTAGTTTTATAGTTTGAGTCCATATATTTATGGCTTCTTCAGGGTGTATTCAACTTATTCAAGCTCAGATCACCTTTTCATTAATTCTATTGGTTTTGAAATACGATTCTATAAAAATTCCATATATGGATCTTCGAAATCAGACCACATTCCATCCCGAGCCTCAGTTATTTAAATTGGGGTGGCTGGGTGCCAAAGCATCACGATCGCGTGGCCTTGGTGTGATCACTTAGGCCAGGCCAGGCCAGGCCTGTTGCGCATCGCGAGCGCATAATGATGGGTCACTAATGTAAAGGTTGGGGTGGTAAGGGATCGTGATCACGTGGGCATTCTCTGCTATCGCGTAGAAGACCTGGTAGGCCTATATATATCATTTTCTCCTTTTTTTTCAGAGCCAAAATACTGTATTACAGAGGTTTCTTTGAGTTTCTTCTTCGTTGCATCATATCTCGAGGTTCCTACGATTGTTTTTACCCAATAATTCTTTATTTTTACTATTTTAATGATGTTTCCATGTTGTATTATGTTTCTAGGGCTTATATCTTCATTTTTTACTATGAGTTTAACCCTATTTTCTACCATGAAATCTATGAGTTGCGCTCTACGTGTTGGTAGAAATACTTCTTTTTTTTTTAGCTTTTAGGGTTTACTAACCCAATTTTAGCCTAGATTCTAATCCCACAATTTATATAGCAATATATGTATTATTTTACTCATCTTGACACGTAGGTTAATTTTTTATCAAGCCTTAAGATATTTGAGCTTCGTACATGATTGTTGTATATGTGGGCACGCTTCTCAAAGACATTGTTGAAATCCAGGTAAGCTATGGTTTAGTTTCTTCAGACACAATATTAGTGTAGTATATGCTTGGTAAACCGCCATTTCAGGGCTCGTATTACTAGTCGGCTCCGATATGCTTATTATTTAGGCCTATGGCCGACTTAGCTATCTTGTAGCTTAACTACATACCCTGAGGCTATATCGCCATGTCTGTGTGTTCAATGCCAACCCTGGAATATAGTGTGGCTAGGGGAGGAATAATAGGTGCATATTGTTATACACTGACTTTGGAATGTAGTGAGGTTGGGGAGGGGATTACACTAGTGAGGTTAGTATGCAACAAAGAAAGAGGATCAAAAAATTCATAGACAGACGATGGCTTAGTATCATCCCCTGATTTATGCTGGTTTCTTTATAATCGATCTAGGTAGGATGATTATTCTGTGTTCTACCTAAGTTGTTGTGTGTGATTAGAGCATGTGTTTCCCCTTTGATCCACAGATTGTCGGATACGACCATGCTGGATAGTTAGCAGCCATATATGATGACATTGTTCCTAGCCCAATATGACTTTGCTAGGTTGTTAGAAGCCTTGTGTGATAGTATCATGTTGTAGCCCAGTACAAGCCAGGGAGAGAGTTGTGTTGGACTAATCTATGATAGGTCCACGTTTCCCCCTATATAGGTGTGTACTTGGCCCTTAACGGTGCCTTCAAGGAAGTTATGGAACCTTTGGTGCGATTTCTCGTGCTTCAGAACCGCAGTTGGGCTTGGAGAGGATGTACCTTGTGACTAGAGCTTGGTATCCATCTTATGGATTCCGATTAGAAGCCTTAGACCAATTTAGCCTATTGATTGATTATGTTTAATGAGCATGCATTAAACGTGCTAAAAGATAACTTAATTTTGACAGAATAATAACTAGAACTGATTTTATATATACTTATATCTTCCATGATTTTTCCCCTTGTTGGCTTCCTAGCACACACGCAAGTGTACGTCGTCTAACAAGTAATATAGTTGCTCTTGAAAGCTGGATGTCAAACCCACAGATACTTGACGTTATGAATTAGTGTCCTAATTTATTCTTGCAAGAAACTTCATGTATATGCAATTAAAATGTCTCAATAAAAGGATTTGATAATTTATTATTATGCTAATGTAACTACGGATATATAAGCGAGACTTGGGGTGCAACAACCAAATAATATTGATACAAACAACTGTTCTAGGGCTATGGTATTGCACACAAGCATATATACTCTTGATTTTCCATAAACATTAGCGTCTCTCAAAATTGATGACGACGGGGGTGACATTATGACTAGGGATGGATAGTCCTCTATTCACTATTTACATAAACACATAACTACTCTGATTGGCACGTGTTGTGATGACTTACATAAATGCATTATCATTTTCTTCCCTATTCAACCAAGTGAGGCACTAAGTACGCGATTACGTATTTATTGTAAATTATGTTGTTATTCTTATATTAGAGTTACAACAATAATCTCACTCCTTACACTCCTTTTTCACTCCCAAGATTATCGGATTTGGTAAACCTATAGAGCCATGATATTATTCTAATTGTGGCCAATCAATTAGAACTCATTTAGCATGAAGTATAAGAACAATTTATAATGAGAATCAATCAATTACTTTATATCAAATCAAGTCCATACACCATGTGCAACCCATAATCCCAAAACATGGGTATTTAGCCTATAAAGCTCATGTTCAATTCAGAAACTAACATCAATACCACTTACATACAAGAATTGAATATATAGATAACCCTAGTTGCTTGAATATCTCCTTTGCTAGTTTTTTTCAATCCCAAAATGCTGCACACCTCCCAAAAAATGTCATCCTAAGGTTTATATAGGTGCCCAAGTAAAAAGACTAAACTGCCTCAACTAATCCTGCCTGATGCAGATTTCTGCTACCTGCTTGAACAGGGGATCACGATGTGATCCCAATCATGATGAGCAATCCATCACGTCATGATCCCTATGATAGGGATCACTTTTTGCATTCTTTCCCTGCTCATTCCAGCTTCTGTTCCAGCTTGATCTATATTTTTCAAGGCTTCCCTTGCATCTGAAATAGGCTAATCATATTGGTTACTGATGCTACGAAAGTATTTGTAAATAAGATATTAAAAAATCGCATAATTATCCTAAAAAATAAGTCAAAACATAGGAATTAAATGTCCCTAAGGCATATAAATATGCCTAAGATCACCCCCTGAACTATATGGAGCTATGTTTATTACACCATTTGAAGGTAGTTTCTAGCTATCACTGTGATTTTCTGGATATTGCCTACTTGGAAATCGTTAGGTCTTACTGAGATGGGGTTTTTCCTACATGGATGTACTTGAGTTTCCATTGAGATATAATATATTGGATGAGCCTGAGTTTTGGCACTCTTGCCTTAATGAATATACTATTGGTGGGATTGTTACAAGGTTTTGCATATGGGTTCGAGTCCTTTCACAGGCCCTGTCGATATGGGTTGTTATGCTTAGGGAAGGACACCCATCCCAGGGGAGGGGTATACGAGGGAGTAGTAGTATATGGTTAAAGTACTCTGTGGGTTCCTCCTTATTCAGGAATACCCCAGAGAGGGAGCATGTCGGCATGCATTTACTTTTCCAACACCGCTTTATGTTATATCCCTACATATTGATTTGTACCCTTCAAGACTTATAGGGGAAGCACCTGTTGGGTTACTTGAGTACTTGGTTGTACCTACTTGGAGAATGGGATATCGTTTGGGTATGGTTTCTAGTATACCTTGTTGTCCCTTTCTGACTTTTATAGGTGATATTCATTAAATTATTATATTTGTTGTTAGCTTGGCTTGTTGATAGTTTCTATGCTTCCTTATTGATCCATACTTGTGCTAGTCATATTGGAGCTCCAAGTATGTGTCGTGTTTGGTATGATCTGCTTGTGACCTAGGGAAATCTAGGTACCATACCATTATAGTGAGTTTCTTTCGTACTTGTTAGCTGACACTGCACATACTGATAGCAAACCCTACACTGCACTTATTAGTTACTGCTGCATTTACCCTTTTGTTGTTATACCTTGTGTGCCTCTACTCTATTTTCTTTTGATCATTTTTTACTTTAGTTATGCTTATTTTTTTTTCCAGTCTTCTTGTGATGCCTACTAGGTACTCGTTATTTTGGTACTCATGCTACATTTCTGCATCCTTTTGTGATATAGATCCTACAACGAGCCAACAGAGTGGATGTGATCGTACAAGATAGCTAGTGTGGTTTTGAAAGATTTCGGTGAGCAATTGGCGTCCTTACTGATTGATTTTCCTTCCAGTCTCAGAGTTATCCTAGTTAGATCCTAGATAGCTATTTTGTGGTTTTCCCTACCGGGGTTGTATTTTTGTAGTTTTTGTATATAGATGTCCTACAACCATGATACCAGGTTCTAAGGAGTTCAGTTTAGTTGTGTATTTTTGTGTCCTATATTTTATTTCTCCTCTTCATACCCTTCCCTTTTACTTTTGGGTTCTTGGTACTAACCCACCGGTACTTTCTTTGGGCCAGGATTAGGCTTGTCTGCAATTGAGATGTAGACACCATCACAACTCAATTTATAGGTCTGACACAATCCAAATGTTAGATTTATTTCTCCTCACTTTATTAGCATTGGATCCTTGGTATGGTTGACATATTGTAGGTGTTGAAAAAGTAAGAGAAATGGAGGAGGTGAAAAATTGAGATGTTAAAACGTAATGTCAACCCTTTATAGAGGCCTGGTTGAATTTTTTTATCATTGACGCATAGAAGATAATGATTGTTGCAGCATTGTACTTTTTTTATCGTTGCAGACCAATCATTAAATGAGATATATAATCATCAATAATGCTAATATTATATGATGCACTCTAACATTATATATTAAACTGCTATGTCTATAATTGACCGAGTGATTAATATATATTTGACCATTTGAATTTCTATCATCAATGTATACTCAAATACTCAAGTTTTTCATAAACCACGTGTTCTCTACTCAACTGAACAAATTAGATATATTTGAACGAGTGGATATTCTATCATATTGAATACCTAAAAGAAACGGATATTAATTTATCAAGTTTGAGACTGAAATCCCTTTAAACTACTGAGTCTATAATTTATTGAGTTATTAATACATATATGATCGTATGAATCTTTTATTATCGACTTATACACTTATACTTAAGTATTTTCATAAATCATAAAGTCTATGCTAGACCACAGTAATTATATATAATAGAACATGTGAATATTCTATGCCCGATGGGATAAATATATGGTCAAGAACCTCTATGACTAATAAATAAATAAAAGTAAATAAGGGGAATTAACATCACCGAAGAATGATAAAAATAAGTTATACACATGGTGTATGAGTAAAAACATTTGGTAACATAATTTTAGTGGTTATGAGGAAGAATAATGGTCTTAGGATAAGCATTGATTGAGAACATGTAATGTTTCTCAAACATTAAGTTTGTTATGATGATGTAGTTTCCACAACATTTGCTTTTCTTCATAACCTTTTTATAATGAGTCCAATTGTTTTAGACTCACATATTATGTCTATAAGATGTTCAAATCAATGCATGAATGATGTTACTTATTGTAATTTAATTTTGTATTTTTTAGGTCATAGTTCATTCTTGGTCTATTTGGGTATCATATATACTTTGCAGTATATAAGATACTTAATAATATATACTTGAAAATTTCTGTTTTTTTATGATCGGCCACTTGAATATATTGGTTAGGACTTAAATGGTTAAAAAAATACAAAAATATATAAAATTTAATTAGCATTGTAAAATAAGATATGCATATCATATGTTGGTATAAAACAATTGAACTCATTATAAAAAAAGGTTATGATGAGGAGCAAAGGTTGTGGGAACTACATCATTACAACAAACTTGATATTTGAGAAACATTACTTGTTCTCAATCATTGCTTATCCTAAGACCGTTGTTCTCTAGCCACTACAATCATGTTGTAAAATAATTTATACTCACACCCGATTTGTATAACTTATTTTATCATTATTGATGTTAATTCCCCTTATTTTTTTTATTTTTTTTATTTTTTTATTTTATATGTGGAGGTTTTTGACAATATATTCACTCGGTCAAGCATAGAATAGTTATATGTTCTAGTATATATAATTACTGTGGCAAAACATAGACTCTATGGTTTATTCAAATACTTGAGTATGTGTCTATAAGGTCGATTATCAATTATTGGCTTGTTCTAGAATATATTATTCAAGTGATCAATTATAGACCAGGTGGTATATTATATTTCTCGTCTATATATGTATCAGTCTAGGATAGTTTAGAGGGATTTCAGTCTTGAACTTGGAAATTTATATCAATTCTTTTATATTTCTTGTATATTTATGCATTATCGATTATTGGTATATTTTAGTATTTATCATTCAAGTGATCGATTATAGATCCGGTGCTATATTATATTGCTCATCTATTTTATGCATTAATCGAGGATAGTTTAGGTAAATTAGAATTTTTAATCGATTAATCCAATCAACTTGTAATTATTACCAACAAATAACAAGATTTTATATATAAATAATCATTGTGGCATTCATCGTGATAGTCTATGCTTGATATTTGGGTTGATTAGAGGTTTTAATCGATTACCAAGAACATGCTTGAATCTGTAAAATTTGAATACAGCTATGGACACAAAACTAAAATTGAAATTGTAGATGCAATACTATATAAACAGCAAAAAAAAAACATTAAAATTATCAACTATCAAATTGAAATTGAAATTTCTTAAATGGGAAATAATATAGGTAGAAACTGAAATATTATATATATATATATATATATATATATATAGGTCATTACATATATTTCTTAACACACTATCCCATCAAGGCACCAACAAAACTAGCAAAAAAGGAAGCTTTCAGGAGATGCAACCATGAAAGCTTCCGCAATTAACTAAAAACCAAAAAAAAAACTAACTACGGGGATGGTAGGGGTGACAAGGTCGTCGACATTGACCCAGAGGGCCTCAACAAAAGGCGGGCCATATAACAGAGATCCTGGGTAAGGCGATGCTCATCCTCTGCGAGCCCCCAAAAGGAGTCTATCCAGGTCATTCCATATTGAAAAGAGGTCGTTATTCCAACCTCCCTGGTAGGGATTTTTCTCCCCAGTGCCCTCCCCTCTCAATACATAACTTGTCATTGATATTAGAACTAGTTGTTGGATTTTAGAAAATAAAAAGCAGATAAGAAGTATATAATAGATCCCTTATAGTTTAAATAGCCTAGGCGTAGTGATATATGAATGGACAGTTAATCATGGCTAGACATGTGTGGTGTAGAAGCCAAGGTGATTAAAATAGACCGTGATTGGGTGGCATTTTCTATACGTTACTATGTTCATACTAGTTATGTTCATACTAATTTTAGAGTTCTAAATATACTACGACTATAGTATATAATAGATCATAAGTCGATGGGACATAATATATTATAGAAGGTGATAATAATATAGGACGTGCAACTGCAGGTCTATAATAAATAATGAACAAAGTCTATGAAAACTGAAGTGAAATTTTTCTATTAATACAGTGGCATGTTATTGTAGGTTCAAGCTACAGGTTATTTTCTTATGGCATAGTCTCTTGTACAAGGAGCTTTTCTTCCTCTTCTGGGGCTTGGGAGAGTCGATGACACCCTTAATGTGATACTCTTCCTTCCAATTTTGGGCTTCTAGTCCGAGACTGCACCTTCATGTCCAAATACTCTTGCAGGAAACTCCACTTTAAATTTAGAGGGATTACATAAATAATCTCAGAGTAAGTAAGGAGGTAGGACTAAGCTGAGTAGACAGGCGGTGGGTACTCGTATATGATTGAACCATAACTATTGTTGAACTTGAACCTCAAGGCATTCATCGCATGGAAGCACAGTAATTTCACCAAGTCATAATGCTAGCAAGAACATGACCTTTCCCTGAGATCGACTTGGGCAGTAGTTCCGCTACCAAACACGATAAATTTGGTGGCTCTACTTTTTATATTGTTCACATATAAAGTGTCTCCCTCGGCTATATTGTCCTTTATGACATTTTAAGTAGAGGGAATGAATAAGGTGTTTGACTTACTTATTGTTGTGTGCCTCTCTCTGAATTTGTCAGCAAATCTCCACGCGATAGAATTGAATATCAAAGCCAAGGGGTACTCTCTTTATCCATCAACATGGAATTAGGGGACTCGGCAATGTTGGTGGTCATGACATTGAATCTATTTCCTAGAAAATATGTCATATTTCACTTTTTAAAATCCAAGTTTGTTCTCAAGGAAGGCAACCACGTCGTTAGGCAATTTCTTTTGAAATCTCAAAGTGGAGCCCTAAAGCCATAAAGTAGTACTTGAACTTACGCACACCCTCATGCTCATCCTCATCAAAGGCGAGAGTGTTTATCGAACCGGGATTCAATCTATAAAACATGAAGGAAAAAGCAGGCAAGCAAGAATACATATGCTCGGGTGTCCCTCTAACGGTGTTCATGGCGAGGATACCTGCATACCAACAGTTCCAGTAGCTTATAGTGAAATGCATCTCCCTAAACGCGATCCTCTAGATATTCATTGAGGGTGGACATTTGTTATCAATAAATTCTCTAAGGAAAAATGGAGCAAAGACATCGACCGTGGCATTCTTATGGATGTCCATGATATGTTCAACACCGCAAATATACTCACCGATGTACTTGTAGATTTTAAATCTTTCGGAAGAGTTGTACTTTATGCCTGCAACAAACAACCACAACCGGGAGATTGGTACTTTACCTAGTAGAACTTTTTGGATTTCTTGACCAAAAAAGAGTTAAACCGATTCTTAAGGAAAGCCTGCTTTAGTAACAACTTTAATGTTTTCTTGTCTTGAAATGTTTGGTTAAGGAAAATCCTAATTTCATCCAAAAATAAGTGGTTGGTTTGTGACCCCTTGGTAATTGGGCTAGTCCCAACAACCTCTTCTTCAATATCTATTTCATGATCATTCATGCCCTCACGTTCCAACGAAATAAAATTAATTGAAGGTCTAGTCAGTGGTTCTTCTAATGGTGGGATTTGATGTCGATGCATCATTCTCAGATTTATTGACAAAGTTCACTCTCAAAATTGGCTGAAACCATCTAGAGCAATATCAAGCATGTATAGTCCAACCTGTCAATTATTCTTTATAAAGGTTGGATATACTTTTCCCCTACCGTTCATCAAATAATTTATTGTCAAGTCGCTTCGATCACAACTTAATTCCCCGCTCTACATTACACTTTCAACCATGTTATCGTATTACCTGTTACATTTAAATGCAACGAGAATTGTCTGCAGCATTTTCCAATTCCAACGAGTAGGAGTCTCCTCCCACTCAAACAGGAATTCTTAACCAACAATAACAATTTCAAAAATATTTATTGTACACCAAAAATAAATTATGTCTAGACTCTACTAGAGCCTAGAACTACAAGTCAATGACTGGAAAAATTTCAGTACACTAGATGTCAAATTGGAAAAAAATGGCTTTATCAGCAGTCATCGGCCTAATGAAACGTATTCCTGGATTTAAATGACACCTAGTGTGTTGAAATATGTCCAATGAATGAATCATATTTGAAAATGTGAGATTGATTTCAAAATTTATGGGTAACAATGGAGGAGAACAAAATAGAAGTACATTGTACTTTCTATAAGCTTGTAGAGGATGACAATGACTCACTGATTTTTAGATGAATCACTGCCGAAAAAGCCAACGTAAAACTGCCAGAGTGGTTAAAAATGAAAGGATAAAATGAGACCTTTTGTGAGCTCGTGAAGGAAGATTTTAGCTTCTTTTATTTTAATAAATAAAATATCTTTTATATTGGTGGGTGGACTAAAATGTATTTTATAAAATTTATAAGCTGAAAGAAAGATGTGAATAAAGTGTATTATTAAAGACTTGTGTGCTAGATTTATTGGATATAAAAGTTCAAATGATGACTTCCCGCAAATATTTCTTTTCCTAATTTTTAAAAACTTATATATTTTTATCAAATTAAATCTTCAAAAGACCCTTTTTTCTCCGCATCCCCGAACATACTTCAGTAACATAATTGAATATTTCATTTTTTTCTTTCTTTTTGCCTCATCATAGGGTGACTGTTATTTGTTAGCATTCATGCCAAAAAAAACTTGACACTTTGTCGTCACCTATATGGGAAAATTATCATTTAGTAGTAGTTAGGTCATATATTTTAAATATTTTTTATTTATTCAAAATTGATAAATTAAAATTGCAAACATATTGTATTTGATTGTGTTTTTTTTTTTATAGAAAAAGAAAAGCA
>JBDJHY010183500.1:0-12028 GCA_039654485.1 Withania somnifera
TATGTGAAAATATAACAATGAATGTAAGTCAAGGAAGATAAGGATCGAAGATGGTCGGTATACCGGTAACCTGGAGAAAAGAATTAGATAAAAGAATAATAGGAGTTGGCACAGATTCCCACAAAAAGAAGTGCAGCATACACAGAAATAGGGTCACCCCTAGGTATCTCCATACTACCAGGGGTACACTGAAGAAAACAATTGTGGAAAAGTAAACAACCATATGAAGTAACATCATCCAAACCTCACATCCCAAACCATAGAACCTCAAAGGTCTCAAGCCTCGTATCTTGTGCCTTATATCAATAGTATAATCGAGCCTTTATTGGAAAAAATCTCAGGTCTAGCATCTCATACCTCATATCAATAGTATCGTCAAGCCCTACTTGACAAGTCAAGGCGTACACCGCCTGTATATCATCGTATCACCAAAATCAGTAAAAGATCAGTTATCCTTAATGTCCATGACTAGTAGTACCACATGTGTTAAAAAGACGTACTTACTACTATATGACGACAGAATCAAGTCCCAACGGCTGTAGTAACTATCAGACAGAGTCGGTCTCAAGTCCTAGCATTTATTAGAAAAATGATATTTCCCAATGCCAAGATATGAAACATTGACTAAAATAGGTGAAAATAGTATTACTGGTGCTCGATACAATGCCGAGTCTAAAGTAATTAAAAATCCATTTACTTATATTATTATTAAACATTCCAATTTAGCAGCTTATATTTTTACTCATCATTATTACTCAAATCAATCTCTAGCCTTTATAGCTCAATAATTTAGTGGGGATACTTACCCAGCCCCAATGCACTCTCATCGGAGCCATAGGCCTAACCTTTCATTTCATGAATGTACAACACATCAACAAGTAGACATATAACCATATGATCATGTACTATCAATACCCTATGCCCTGCACATGTATGTCTAGTCAAATTCTAAGTCACAAGCACCGAATCGGATGCCAAAACATAAATATTAACATGGAACAGATGAAAAACTGGTATGGGATCACTATATCCACCTAGATATCCAACAGGCTGTTTAGTACAATTCTTAAAGTTATAAGATCAATATATAGCCCCACGAAGCTTTCCTGTAGTCCGAAGATAAAGTGATGCAAGTCTGTGAATAGTACTCTGAATGGCATCAAACGGTCTCCAAATGTGTGAAACTTGAGTCAAGGTATTCTATATGTTAATACGAGTCTAATGATGCATTTTATGTAAAGTTTCAGAGTGGGCCTAAAATGGGCTTGAGGGGCTCGCTGGTTGAAACTAAAAATAAATTTCACTACGGGGTTCCCAACATTACCAGGAACCCATACTCCAAAATTGAGCACAATTCAAGTGTGGAAAGGGCTTCAAAACTTTCGGATATATTTGACATACACGGGGTCAAAGGTGCGATTTTATGGATTTAACGAAGGAATTTGGTATAATAATAATCCTAGGAGCATTTTTTACTCAAATAACGAAGAATTACTCAATAATATATGAATTGTGGAAGGTTTATACCAATTTCAGCAATTGGAGCCATTAATGGTGGAAACTAGAATTCTAAGAATAAAAAGGGAGAAGGACTTACCCAAAACATGAAGGAATCAAAGAACGATGTCGAGAGGATTTTCCTAAGCCTTGGTGTGATGTTTGGGAGTGGTTTCTTGCCTTTAAACTGAAGAAATCATAAGGTTTCTACTGGAATGAAACGCTGGAGTCATGCAGGGTTTTATATTCGGTCAGGTACGCTACTCATCATGATCATGTGAGGTGGCTCGCTATCGTGTAGTATCGAGGAATTGTCATCGTGATCACATGCTCATGATCACGTAGATGAATGGCTATAGTATCGTGATCGTGGGAGCTACCTTGCGATCACGTAAGATCCTGAGATAGTGAATCGCATAAGAGTCTATTTCAATCGCGTAAAAAAAGTTCAGCTATCCCAGTTGTAAGTTTTGACAGCAAAACCATGAGAAGAAACATACCCTAAATCACTACTCGAAATGCACTCAGAGTTCAATTTTGACAAATCAAATATGTATTTTGAGTGAAAAAATATTCCAGACTCAATGGAATCGATGAAATTTACATCGGAGGTCATTTCAAAAACTTTCAAAGATTCTCCACCAACACCTCGAAAAGGCAACGACAAGTTCAGAAATTATACCAACACCTCCACTAGCCTAAAATCATCTTTTTGGAGCTGCTGGAAGTGTTTAAGTTTTGATATGACACTCCAAACACCAAAATATCACTCAAGCTCCACTTTAGGTCTTAAACTTAACCAAAATCCACAAATCGACATAAAATGCAATTAAAAACTCCAAAACACAAACTTAAGGTAAATCTTGACTTTGTTTGTTAATGAAACTATCAAAATTTAATCCCGAGCTCGTTTTAAAGTAAAGTTGACTTTGGTCAATGAGTACTTATTTTTAGGATCTAAAATAGGCAATTTGAGGTATTTTCAACCGAGTCATCGGGGATCCAAACTACCGGTCCCAGTAAGTCAAAATTACTTGGGGAAACTATTGAAATTCTCTAGAATGAAAATCATTGTATATTTATTATAAATGGCCATGAGAATCATTACAGTAGCTAGTTTTTGGGTTGTTCAGTTTTTTACTGTGACCTTACCTTCTTACATTCCTTTATTTATCGTTTTTATGTTTGTTATGTACCTAGTAGGCCCTCAAAGCCTACTGGTTACGAGTTTCCTCGACATCTATTACTCATGCTATATTTTTATGTCTCCTTGGATGTAGGTCTGGGTTAGGGCTATCACCATTGACGTTGTTGATCATGCTAGCTAGCTAAGTTTAGAGGTACAAAATAAGATCCCAGCATTTAGAGCTACCTGCATCTCTTTTATTTATTGTATCTCTCTTTTGTATTCCCGAGACAAATATGTCTTTTGTACTTTTATATATCTATATTATGTACTCTTAGTAGCTCAAGCATACACTGATACCAGGTCTTAGAAGGGTTTTATTGACTGTGTAATATTATGTTGCATTTCTTATTTCATCACTTCTTGGTTGTTACTACTTTACTATACTGGTGCGCAGCTTACTTGCTGTAGTAGCCCATCGCTTACGGCTCTGGGCTACAGGGCTGATTCTCCTACTGTTGGGATAGTAGGTGTCATCATAATCCAAGAAATCAGGTCATGGAAGCTTGATATCAAAGCCTAGGTTTTGACTAGTATCAGTGTTATATGAGCTACTGTCTAAGTAGAATTTGGCAGATTGGTACGATAACGTCTATATCCTATATTCGGGAGGCAAAATGGCATTTATTAAATGACTTCTCTTTCTTGACTATGAGTTGTGCACCTTTTTCTTTGGTGGTTCCTCTGAACTCTTTTAAAACTCATTTATTCGTATTCATTATTTCTTAGATGGTTCATTCAAGATCTTTAGCGAGTAGAGATGAGTCTTCTATACCAGCAGTGGGGGCTCCTATAAAGGGTCGAGATAGGGATCGAATCATAGTTGAGAACATTATAGTTCCACTGTACCCGCCGGATCTTTGGGTGTGGGTAGAGGGTCAGGCTCATCCATAGACCACCGATCGACCGGTATTCAGTTTCAGTACTAAATAGATTTGGGGTTAGCTTTGACACCAGTGGGATTTTTATCTACACATGTTCTGTAGAGCCTGTTGCTTGATGTTTTGGTCTTAGTTAAGGGGAGGAGTATCTGTCGGAGTATCACTCAGTATGGGTAATAGTTTACTAGAGTAGAGGGAGTTTAGGCACCTGAAGTACGGTTAAATATCTGTTACTGAGTACGAGGTTTCTTTTATTAGTTGGTTGGGCACACTGTTAGAGTTTTCCCTGCTAAGCGGGATAAATCACAAAGATTTGTTGATGGTCTGACATTGGTTCTTCGGCTAGTGGTGGAGCCTTTGATAGTGGCAGACCATTCTTTTGCTTAAGTTGTGGACTACTTGAGGTTTATCGAGGGATTATGCCAGGAGGCTTATGATGGAGGTTGTCAAGGTTCTAGGTCTTTGAGTCATGGTGGACAGTTTTGAGTGTGGGGTCATTTGTTATTTTGCCAAATCATGACCTCAGCGAGAAAGTCTTCAGCTTGCTCCGCATTTATTCAGCCAGGTGTTTTCTAGTGGCACATTGTCAGGGGATTCAGTTCATCCAGTATCACCGGTAGTTCAGAATTTGTCACAACCAGTAGATAGTACTACAAACTTTGGTTGAGGTTCTGCCAAATGTTAGGGTTCAGCAGATTGCAAGTGGTATTCCTAATGGGGCTTTATGTCGAGGTAGTCGTACATGTGTGGTGAGGGCTATTTAGCAGAAGACAGTCGGGGTTGTGCCTAGAGTGTGGTAGCTCCGATTATTATGCTAGAGATTTTCCCCAAGGACTTACATACAATAAGTGTAGAGTGACTGGTCGTCGTGGAAGAGAATGCTTCCAGTGTGGATTGGTTCATCATTAGTTTAGGCAGTTCAGGGCTTTCTTAAAGTCAGTGTTCCCACCGGTTAGAGGCGATACCCGTAAAAAGGCGAAGACCCAAGGTAGTGCTAAGTGTGGTGAGGCAGATGGTCCGGGTCAGTTTCCAGTTACTCTTGGTCAGACTATACTAGTTGTTACTTTGAATACAGTGAAGGCAGAGGATGCATAAGCAGTGATCACCGGTTTGACTTCACCTTACGGTTAGCCAGTTCAGCTTTTATTTTATTGGTTTTGGTAACTCTTTGGTCTTGGTGATTCTTTATCTTTGGTGATTCTTCCTGCCTATCGGCTTATTTTATTTTCCCTTATTTTCTTTTATTGTCTAATGATCAATGGATTGATACCTATTACCTGTTGCTTTAGAGTTAAGTTTTAGTAATGTGTATTGAGACTAGACCCGGTTGGGTAGTTGGTAGAGGCTTTTGGGTTCTGATATGGAATGTTTATATTGGACTCAGATTTTCTTAGTTGAGAAGGCTCGTCGATAAGCTGGGTTAGTTCGTGGGTAGTTGTATTGCATCTCCAAGCATGGGTAGGTTGCCCTTTATTCACAATGCAGTTCTTGGCTGTCACAACAAGGCTAAAACCTTAGCCATGCCTATAATATCCTTGGTTACATAGAGGGGTTTCACTGAAACTTTGGATCATCTTTCCCCATATAGATAGGAAGGTACTTCCCGTACAACTTGGCGTAGTTAGGAATAGTCTGCGACATTAGAATTGGTGTTTTATAGGTGTTTTAGTGTTTAAGTGTTGTATTATAGTAGTTGTATCATAGTGTTGTGTTATAGTGGTATTGTTGATTGACATACCTGGCCACCCTCCTGAACATGAGTTATTCGTGTTTGTTGAGTTGGTCTACATCTTGATACCGTTCCTATTCATTTTTAAAGTTGGACTAGTTTCCACCAAGTTCTATGGTTAAGAAGTCATGGGTTGTGAGATGTTTCTGCCGAGATTTAGTATGAAGTGTGTTGGTATTCTTGCCTTGCAGATGGGTCCATTCTTTTAGTAGTGGATTTGGAGTATTATTCCTGGGCTTGACTACATAGTGGTATAAGGTAGTGGTAGCGTGGTGTTTGATCGATTCTACTATCTGCAGGCAAAAGGGGTTGCCTTGTACTTTTTGGGATTGTTGTATTTTGTGTTGGTGCTTTATCTTTGGAAATTTATGGATAAAGAGTTCTTCTGCTTAGGATTTTTAGGTTTTATGTACTATGCTTGGTAACAACGCGTTGATTTGTGATGGTTCATGGTAGGATTGGGTCTATTAATGTCCATCAGTATTTTTCAGTTGTTCTGGCCACTTGTTGCTAGATTGCAAGATGAGATCATAGTCGGTCTATGTTAGGCCTTCAGCCATAGGGTGTTAGTGCCATAGGTTGGTTATGGTCGTTCAAGTATGGACTGGAGGTATTGATTATCAATTTAGGCCGACATTATTTGTTTTAGTTGGATTAGCCTACTTTGGGTAAAGAAAATGGTTTTGATATGGATAATTCAAGATCTTGGTATGCTGTGAGATTAGTCGGGCATGTGTAGGAGTTATTCCTCATTAGATGAGAAAGATAGCATCTTCTTTGAGTAAGAATTGGTTCGTTGTTACTTTACGAATAAGTTGGACTCATGGGTTTTAGAGTTAGGAGAGATGGTGTCGTGGTATATTCAGAAAACGTCTCACGGAGGGGTAGCATGGTGTGCTAGAACTAGGGGCGTTTATATGTATAGCAGAACTTGGTCTTATTTTATATAAAGGTTGTTTTTGGGATTTTTTGAGATTTTGGTGGCAGAAGGTCAGGGTTGATATGTTAGCTTGTGTTGTAGGTACGTTTCGGTATAGACCAGGATGGATGCTGTGTTCGAGCTTTTTTTTGATTCTGTTTGCATGGTCCCAGGATAGTTGATTGTGGATTTTTGTTCAACTAGATGGTAGACCAGGGTTGTGATTATTTAGAATATTTGTGGATTATGTTCAGAGGTTTGGTGCAGTGGGATGTATTGTGGAGCAATCATTTTTTTCGAGTTCTACCTATGTTGTACATGATCCAGGTAAAGCCGTAGTTTGGTGGATTGCTCTAGCTTGATGAGATTTTGTAGCGAAGTTATAGATTTTGAGGGTTGTTGCAAGTCATTTAGCGAATGCCAACAATTTAGAGTTTGGTTACTTCAGAGATTTCCATGTTTTTTTCTATATAATTTCACTTCTATCAGGGAATCTTTCCCGCAATTTGAGTATGCCATTGGTGTAACTTTAAAGAGTTGGTCTCGGTAATGCATTGTTTTGGTTGCTACGGTGTCGTTTCAGGGTGCATGTCACTTCGGTGATTGAAAGGCCAGCCCTGGTTTGAGTAGGCTTTAAGGTATCATGGACTAGTTTTGATCCTTACTAGATTAATAGTATAATGGGTATTTTCTAGGTATTTCAATTATGCATATCGAGTCGGTTTATAGGGGTGTTTGGATAATTAATAGTTTGTCTTGGATGTAGCGTGACTAGGTTGATTGATTTTAGAGTTGACGAACAGGTGTGAGGATAGTTCTGGATTTGGGGAACTAATTGATTAGGTCTATTTTTCAGTCTTCGTGTGTGGCTTCCCTAGTTTGGCCTCCTAGCAATGCTGCGATATTGTGTGGTGAGTTTTTAGGTGTTCCACAAGATAGTGGTGGACTTTGATTCTTAGTTTATCATTTAGGGATTTTGTGACATTTCTAAGGTAATTGTCTAGGGAAATTTGAATTTTGTCCTCAGTTGGTTAGTGATTAGCTTGTTGGGTTAGTATCTCATTGATAAAGTTTTTGTGGATACCTCTGCGAGCTTGCCTCCAATGGTTGGGGTCCTCATTTCCCTCCTCTCTACTTTGTTTTGACTTTTGAGGACAAAAGTTCTTTTAGTAGTGGATGTTGTAATGACTCTCACGATCATTTAGGTGTTTTACGCGTTATCTTTGTTCTAAAGCAGTCTAGTAGATGCCTAAGTCACTTATGACCTGCTGGGACCTGTAGTTTGGCTCCTTAGTGGATCAGTTGAAATTTATCTCACTTTTCCTATTTTAGGGACTAGAAATTAGGTACTCACTGACTTTAGTCAACTTTGTTTTAAGATGATCTCGGAATCGAATCCCGACAGTTCCTTTTACTTCGAAATGCCGACTTAGGTCTAGTGTGATCTTTAGTTTGTGTCCTGAGGCTTTCTTTTTGAGTTTGAGATTTTTTATGAAAATTCAGTTCACTTAGAGTTGAGAATTGGCCCTGAGTTACTGCGCGGTGATTGGAGTATCATAATGGGATTTTGATGCTTCCATCATCTCTGGAATGATGACTTTGGGCTAGGTTGGGTGTTGGTTTGCTTTTCGGAGTTTTTTTTCGTGTTTTTGATTTGTTGGTTTAAATTTTTTCCTTTTTGGACAAAGTTTTGACTTGGTCAATATTTTTCCAAAACGACCCCGTGTCCCGATTTTGACTGTTTTGTTAAGTCTGGAATGTCATTACGGGTGTACGTATATAGTTTGTTTGCATAATTAGGACTCTAAACTCATTTCCAGTGGTGCTCTGAACCCTTTTCCTTCTTGAATAAATTGTTGTTAGAACCTACAACTGGTGCAGGCTGGGTTCTTCAACGTGACCACGCCTTTTTTTTATTCATCGCGATTGCTGTGTTGCTTTACACGATTAAGAGATCCTTCCTTTTTCTTCTTTGTAATTGCGTCCTTAATCCACGTCATTGCAATGACCAAAAAATTCTTCACCATACGATCGTGATAAGATGAAACCTTATAGTATCTAAATGCCAACCTCAAAATTTCAAAATGCTTCATCCGCATTTCTCTCAATTTTTCTTCTTGTGGTGATTTTTGCTGAGAATCTATCAAAAAGGTCGTGGGGGATTTTCTTGAAGGTTATCATTGCCTTCCCCTTTGGTAAGTAATTCTACTTCGTTTTTACCATGAAAATGGTTATTTGTACTATTTTCACCCATAGTTAAGTTTGGGTGACTTTCTCTCTAATTCTCGATCGGATCATTAGCTATTTCTCGAGCATTGAGCTTAATTACATTCTGTGATGAAGTTGTATTCAACTTCCAGTACATTTTCTTTCCATTTTGGCTTCTTGAAATCATGTAACATTTTATGATTTTGATCAATTCATGTTCAAGCTGTTTGAGGCCCTTCCCGCACCTGGATTTTTCCCATTTTTGGAGCATGGGTTCCTGGTAAAGCTGGAAACCCCGAGGTGAAATTTGTTTTTGGTTTTGGCTAGCAAGGGCCGTGGGCCTATTTTCGGCCCGATTTTTAGCCTAGTCCATAATTTAGTATAATTAGTACTATTAGATTCTTATTGATTCCTGGATTCATATTTCATCAATTTTAGAGTTGTTCGAGGCTATTTTCTATCAATAGGGTTGATAATTATACTTGCAGAGCATTATTCTTTAGATGGTAGGTAGGCTCTGTAGGGCTTTCTCTGGCCATATAGATTACATAGTAGTATTTATGGGTTGGGCTTTCTAGGCTTTTACCGTGTACTTAGACCGCTTCTTTTCTCCCTATCTATTCTTTTTCCTGAATGGCACTCAGTATAATACGACACTCATGACCTATTACCGGCCTCATGATACTTGTATGTGGTTGGTTTTGGGTTTTGCCCTCGGGTTTGGGCTAGTGTATTATGTTTTAGTTGTATCTTAGTTAAGCATGCACAGAGCATAGGTTAACTATAGCTATTGTTCTGTTGTTGCATCTATACTACGATAGAGTAAGTTGCAGTCTTCATTCTAAGAGTGTATTTAGGGATGGGACCCTTATCATCTTTTGATTATTGAGCAGTGGAGGTCGTTACCTGTAATAATTATGAAAATGAATAACATTGTAATAAAATGGAATATTTTGATAATAATATAAGTTAATGGATCTTTTACTCATTTTAGACTCGGTTATATGCTGAGCGCTCGGTACTACCTTATTTCTCTTATTTAGATAAGATTTCACACCCTGGCACCGGGTACTATCATTTGACACTTAGTTGGGACTTGAGCCAGACTCCGTTCGGCAGTGAGTACAACCGCTAGCACTTGAGTTCGATGTCGTGCGGTAGTCAGTGCATCTTTTCCATACTTATCATGTTTATTGATTGAGTACCTTTGTGATACTACTATACTGAGGCACAGGATGCCCTAAGTTGCCAAGATTACGGCTTGGTGAGACTATTGTTCTAGGGCATTGTATGTTAGATTATGAACACTCTGAGGCTCTATGGTTTAGGATCTGATATTGTTGTAACGTTAGAGGTATGTGTATGGTGGGCGTACCTCAATGGACCTTTCCCCTGGGCTACAAAACCAGAGGAGGCGTATATCTCGGAGTAGGAATATACGGGGAATTAGGCTTAGCCCTTCCACTTGTCTTGTTTGCTGAGTCTATGGGTCCCAGAGGAGGAACGTATACAGGATCTGTGACATCATTGTGTGTATTTACTTTTCTGCAAATTTTTGCTTCAATGTTACCCTGGTAGTATGTGGATGCCTACGGGTGAGCATGTTTTCTGTATACGTTGCCATTCTTCTGGGGATTTGACAGTGTTAATTTACTTACTATATTATTATTTTTACTTCTAGTTTTAGTCTTTACTTTCGAATCTTCCTTGCTATGTGTGATACTTGTACATAGTGCTATTTGGGTATTGTTTCCTTTCTTACATCTTGAGGTTACCGGTATACCGTGCATGACCTCTTTATCACTTTTCCTACCTATTCTTATCTATTCTCTTGCTATTACTGTTATTATTTCTGTATTGTTGCAACGACACCGGGTATGTTTTTCCCTTCTTGCCTGTGAGCCTATTTTGTGTCTTAGCTAGCGATGCCATATTCTATCTACCTTCTTTCTCCTTAAATGGTTAGCTAGATTCCGGGTTGTTCAGTTTGTATTTGTGACCTTATCTTCTTGAACTCCATTTATTTACTACTCTTATTTTTTATGTGCCAAGTGGGGCCTCGAAGCCTACTAGGTACGGGTTGCCTCGATATCTATTACTCATGCTACACTTCTGTGTCTCCTTGGATATAGGTCTAGCTGTGGGCTTTCTCCATTTGCATCACCGATTGTGTCAGCTAGCTGACTTCAGAGATACAGGATGAGCTCCCAACGTCATGAGCTAAATGCATCTTTTCTGTTTATCTTATGGTTCCTTTTGTTTTCCAAAGATAGATGTGCCTTTTGTACTTTTATATAGTTTTATTCTTTACTCTTAGTAGCTCATACATACACTGCTACCAGGTCTTGGGAGGGTTTTATTAACTCTGTAATATTATGTCGCATTTCTTATTTCGTCTATTCTTGGCTATTACTGTTTTATTGTACTGGTGCGTAGCTTACTTACCATTGTAGCCTATCGCTTACAGCTCTGGGCTATATGGTTGGTTCTCCTACTGGTTGAATAGTAGATGCCATCATGATTCGAGAAATTGGATCGTGACATTAACCTATATTTGAAACCCTTCATAGATGTCCTACTTAGAATGCAGTACACATCAGTCAAAAAATGAAATAATATTGGTAACACTTTGAGAAAAGAGGAAAGGGATGAAGATGATGAATGATATAAACCAATCACCATATCTACAAAAAATGTCCACTGGGATACCCTCTTTATTGTTATGCTCACATCAAATCACTAAAAAAAAAGAGAAGAAGTTTAAAATAACACTTGAGGGGAAAATGACAGTTTTTTTTCCTTTAAGAATAACCATTTAACAGTCTCAATGGATTTCAGAGGTCTCATATGATATTGATGGATCAAAGGAGGCCCTAATGTTGACCAGAACAGGTGACATAACTAACCGGTCCTTTAAAGGATTGGGACAACAGATTTGAAATGTTTGAAAAAAAGGTATCAATGACCAATAACCTCCATAACCATACCAGACAGCTTCAATAGAAAATCATGTCTTCAGCAACTAACAAATGGATAATAAGGGGAAAACAAAAACCATTAGGGACACAAGTTGTTCTCATATCTACTAGCATATTTAAGTAATATAAATACAAGTGAAAAATCGACCTTCTTCTATGACCATAAAGGAAACCGGGCAGGTTTGTAATAAAATCATGCTTTTCACTAACTTTAATGCATAGAATGAAAGGTAAACTCAATGTAATCCAAACAACCAACCAATTGCATATAGATAAAATACTTACGATGAGATACTCAAAATGGCTGGTCATTTCACCACTTATTGCTAATACTTTGGACACAGAGAGAAGGATTATTCAATGTTTTCATACTCGGCAAACGACTAGGACGAGCTTAGGGGTCGGGGGTTAACGGGTCCGACCGGTTGACCCGGACGTAAAAATCCCTTCGACTTGGATGACTTCATAATGATGTAATAAATATTTTAATATTATAAATACATCATAATATATTTAATATTATAACTATAAAGTTAGTGTTTAAAAATTAACAACATAACTCCAGGAAAGAGTTGAATATTTGGAAGATGAAATTTGGATATTGTCCCACATTGACAAAAGAAGAATTCT
>JBDJHY010183510.1:0-21730 GCA_039654485.1 Withania somnifera
GTTCGTTTGACATTGACATCGGGTCTTGGGTGTATTCCGTAATTTCTTATTTCCTTACTATTTCTTTTCATATTCTTTTGCATTAATAGTAGTAGTCCTCCACTTCGGCTACGGACTACTTGGGTTGGTTATCCTACTTGTGGTATAGTAGGTGCCATCATGATCCGAAAAATTGGGTCATGACAGAACTAAATCCTCAACTAGAAAGGCAAGTACTAGGGCACGTTCAACATCTCCTTAAGTCTTAACAAGCTAGACTCACACTCTGTTAACCACTAGAAGTGAATGTCCTTCTGCATCAATCTAGTCAAAAGGGTTACAATGGATGAGAAACCCTAGATAAACCCGCAATGGTGCCTAGATAAACCAAGGAAACTACAAATATCTATAATGGGTAGTAGGTCGAGTCAGACTAACACTAATATCGATACTAGATACCTTATGACCCAAGAAAGATAAAGACTCCAAACAAAACACACACTTTGCAAACTAGGGTAAAGCCGTTCAGTCCTAAAATTCTGAAGAACTATCCTCAAGTTCTCCTTTTAATGCTTCAATTATACCAATATATCATCAATACTATCACAAAGGAGTCTAAATAGGGCCTGAACACTAAGGTCATCAAATCCATAAAATTTGCAGGGGCATTAATCAACCCAAATAGCATCACCCAAAACTCATAATGCACATATGTCATTTGAAAAGTTGCCTTCAAGATATCATCAACCCAAATCCTCAAATGATGATAACTGGATCTCAAGTTAATCTTAGAAAACACGGTGACACCTAAAGATGGTTAAATAATAACCAATATGTAGGAGATGATACTTCTTCTTAATAGTCATAACTGCCTATAGTTAATACACATCTGCATACTCCCGTCCTTTTTCTTCACAAATAGGACTGAGGCACTCTAAGGTGATACACTAGGATGGATGAAGCCTCTACTAAGAAGATGCTACATCTAGATAGACAAATCATGAAGATCTGTTGGGTTAATATTTTACAAAGCATTAGAAATAGTTTTGGTGCCTAGCTCAACCTATATAAAAAAAATTATTGTCACTCTCAGGTGGGAGGCCACGTAAGTAAGATGGAAACACATCAAAAATCTCAGGAACAATAGGCACAAAATTATGGGAGGGAGGACAAACACTAACATCTCTAACATGGGCCAAATAAGCTTAGAAACCCTCAAAAATAAGGCTATGGGGCTCAAGGAAAGATATGACCCTAGCTGAAGAGTGGCTAGTAAGATCCTTCTTACTATGAGAGGCACACCAGCATGAACACGGTCACGGTCTTGGCATATATTCTAGTACCGCATGGTGAGGGAATAACCAGTCCATGCCCAAAATTAAATCAAAGTATAGCATATCAAGCTCAATAAGGTCTACTCAGGTGTCGCAACCCTAAATGGTCACAACAAAGGACATATTTACACAATCCACCACTAGGATCGCACCCATGGAGGTAGCTATACTCAATGGCTCAGATAAAGGCTCACTAGATACACATAAATGAGCATTAAAATACACAGAAGCATGTGAAAAAAGTAGATCAAGGATCAAATAAATCTAAAGTTAATACACACAAAAAAGTAACATACCTATCACAATAGCATACGATACCTTAGCCTTTACCTTGTCTGGAATGTCATAATACCAACGGCAGCCCCTACCCTACTACTCACTACTCTACTTCTTGCTCACCCTCTTTATCCTCCACATTTAGCTTCACGATTGGCTGGCATCACCTCTAGCTGATGGCATTATCTGCAACATCTAGTGAGGCATGGCTACTATCATAGTGGCCCTACACCAAGGGCAAACCCTAGAAAATTTATCTTACCACCACAATCAAATAAATCCTTAGTATAAAGATCTCTAGTTGCTCTAATAAAATTCCTAGCATAGTGCCTAACCTCCCACACTCATAGCAACCACCTATGGCTTGGTTACCAGCACCCTCACTCTGATCACGAGAATCTAATGTTGTGCCACTAGGTGGTTGACTACCCTATCCTATATTTGAAGTCTAAATGGTTGCATGATACTGCCAGCTGGATTGACTAGCAACCCCTAAAACTGCCGTAGTCTCTACCCCCTGACCGAGAACATGAATAGCTACCCTGGTGGTGTTGGCTCTATTAAATTCCTACTTGGGCCCCAGGATTAATAAGTTCCATCCCGCTAGCATAGTCAGTAACTTCTAGAAAAGGCCTCTTTGGCAGTAACAATAATCCACAGATATGCATAAGTTAGGTATCAAACTAGATGCAAAGCAGAGAATCTAAATATGAAAATTTTACTCGTAATAAGTTTTGGGTGCTCCTAGGCACATACTTTTCCATAAAGGACTCTATGAACCAATTCCATGTATACGGGGCGAACTAGGAGGCCTACATCTATGTACCCCCCACCAATGACTAGCGGGTCCATATAATCGATAAGTAGTAAAATAAAATCCGTAAGTATCCTAAAGCTCTAAAGTCCTCAACCTCTCCTCTCAAGTTGTAATAAACTTTAAGGGGTCTCGCCCCACTACCCTTGAGAACCCAAACGATGAAATTTTAAGGAAATAGTCTAAATCTTTCTTACCTCAAAAGATAAATCATTAGGAACAGGCACTGAAGTAGATGTAGTAGCATCCTTAACTAGGATTGTAGGTGATGCTATTGGAGTTGTAGATGCTAGGGGAGCTGGTACAAACTATGCCTCTCCCTGATCTAAAGTGTAATGACCCGCTCGGTCATTTCCTTTCCTTCTTTCTTTTCCTATGCTTAGAGTCATTTGGTAGTTTCCCCAAGTCGTTTATGACTTATTAGGACCAGTAGCTCAGTGCCCTTGTGACTTATTTTTCGTGTTATCTCAGTTTTTCTATTTTGAAGTTTCAGTTTTGAAATGGTGGAACTCGGGAGTGAGATAGTAGTAAACACACTCAAAATCAATTTTAGATAATTTTTTTAGCTAAACGCACTCAAAATTAATTTTTGACAATTCTGTTAGCTTTGGAATACAAACTTTGGTCTAGTTGGACTTCAAGTCTATGTCCTGGACCTTTCTCTTTAAGTTTGGTTGTGTTGTAGAGCCTTTGGCCCAAAGCTGTTGGGTTATTTTGTGAAAAATTCAACCCAGCCTAATGTTCTTCTTGGGCCTGGCCTATGTGGCAACATGGGAAAGGAGCCGACTATATATATATATATATATATGTCTATTGTGTCCTTAAAACTTTAAGATCTTTTTCTCCAACCTCCTTTTTTTGCTTTTCTCTGTAGAACCTATTGTTGAGCCCCAAAACTCAGATTAAATTGAAAGGAAGTCCATCCTCAAGCTTACCATTGCTTTCCTTTCGTTGGTAAGTTTTTTCCTTTGTTTTTCATAGAAATGGTAGCTGTCCTCCATGGTTAAGGGCTTGGCTGAGTGTAGTTGTTGCTTCTTATTTAGAGTTGGCTGAGAATTATTGTATCCCTTATCTAGACTGGTTTGAGTATAGCTGTTTTACCTTAAATTTCCTATTGGTTATGAATCAATGCTTGAGTTCCAACATAGAGTTGTTGTATTTGTAATTTTCAATTGGTTATGGTTCAATTCATGAGTTTTAGCCTGTAGTTGTTTAGTTGCTATTTCCAGTTGTTGTGGTACAATTCATGAGTCTTAGCATGCTGATGGTTTGAAGATGTTTTATGGTCAACTCATAAGTTCTAGCATCCTATTTCCCAGGTTAGTTTATAGATGTTTTATCCTTACTTCACAGTTGAATTATGAGCAATTCCTAATTTCTAGGTGGTTATTGCTTTATGTTTTGTTTCCCCTACCCCAAATGTGTTTTGGGTTTGTTAGATTTGGGGGCTTCTAATACTCATTTGAAACCCTCAGAGATTTCCCCTGGGTTGTTGCAGATCACTGAGTGCCCTAGCGCCACGCGGTCGCCTTGACTATGTCGTCTTGGCGAGGTCACGTTTATATGGACGACTTGGTGAAGTTATACCAACGCCCTAAGGTTTCCTTGATGAGGTCATCTTGGTGATGTCACCTCAGTAAGGTCTCCTAGGTAAAGTAACGCCAGCACCCCGAGGTTGCCTTGACGAGGTCGTCTTTGCGAGGTCACCTTGGCAAGACCTCCTTGGCAAAGTAATGCCAGCACCTCGAGGTCACCTTGACGAGGTCGTCTTAGCAAGGTCACCTTGGTGAGGCTACCCTAGCAAAGTAATTCCAGCACCTTGATGTTGTCTTGGCGAGGTCATCTTAGCAAGGCCACCTTGGCAAAGTAACGCTAGTGACCCGAGGTCATCTTGACAAGGTCATCTTTGATAGTCTGCTTGGCAAAGTTAGACTAGTGACCTGAGTTTATCTTAATGAGGTCATCTTGGCTAGGCCGCTTGGCAAAGTTATGCCAGCACCCGAGGTTTCCTTGATGAGGTCATCTCTGCTAGGTCACCTCGGTGAGGTTCACCTATTCTTCATAGTTAGACTTCTATAGACTGCTTACACCCTTGTCCTTGCTTTAGGTTGTGAGGTTACCTCGACAAGGTCACCTCAGCGGGGACCACCCAAGAAGCCCCGACCCTTAAGTTAGGGCTCTATATTTTCACCTCATCTCAAAGACCTTTCATTCGTAGTCACTCCGTGAGCTTATTTTTGGACCATGAGTCCACAAGCAGAGGGTTGCGCATAGGCAGTTTAGTTGTTTTTATGATCTAAAGGCCCGACCTTAGTTACTAGTGAGATATGGATCTTATTATTCATATCTTGATCTCGATACTTGTGACTTGTATAGTTTTGGAAGAAATAGACCATGTTGAAGCTTCAGGTCAATCATATGCGCACTTCAGAGGTTTTTACCCGTGTCCAAGTAGGATAGGTTAATTTTTTCCATTGTACAATAGGTTAATAATAGTATGCTCGTTACTTGGATAGCAGTGTGGGATGGGATATTTAGGTTGATCCTTATTTCTCGATCATTATTCATTACTTGATTTCGGGGGGGCCGTGGGAGGGCATAAAGGGTGAAGGGTTGCTTGCCCAAGTCTTGGCCACCGTATGGGGGCCATTGACCCTGGTATTTATTTCACCTATTACGTGACGATTGTGAAGAGGTGAGATCTTAGCTGGTGGCCTTCAACCGATCCTAGACTCTACTTATTTTCCAATTTTATTACTATTTATCTTATTGCTATTGTCGTATTATTATTCTTGTATATTTACTGTTGGGACTGTTACTTACCTTATTGCTGTTGCTACACTGATATTCTTATGTATTTATTGTTGGGATTCATATTGGCACTAAAGTTCTGGGCCCTTGTTTTGATAATGACACTGACGGGGTGTGTGTCCGGTGATGTTGATGACACTGACAGGGGGTGTGTGTTTGGTGATGTTGATGACACTAACAGGGGTGTGTACCCGAGATTGTTGTTGTTCTACTTTGCTTTCTTTTGCCCCTATGTGTTCCTTTAGGTATGGTATGTGCTCACCAACATTAAGGGGGGAGTCACGGAGGGTTTTTCAGTACTGTTTATGCCTACTAGCGGGATGGGGTGCCAGGTAGGATATGTTGTGTTGGTTGTACTTACTGGTGGTATGGGACGCCAGTAGGTTCTTGTGTGTTTACTTTTATTCCACAGTTAGTAGTATCTTTCTATTCGATCCTTATTCATTGTTCTTGCTTGTATGGTGTCATGGTTATTGAGATTTGACTAGGCTGGAGCACAGGTATGTTTTTTTACCTCGTTATGAGTTTTGGATTTTAGACTCTTTAGTTTGTATATATCATGTTTAGATCTTGTAGTTTTATGTTAGTACACTCGATATATTACTCTCCTGCTTATTATTAGTTTCCCTTTTTCTTTATGATTTTTGTACTATTACCGACTTGTTTTACTTCCTTGCTTTATTACTCGCATATTAATCTTAAACCAGTCAACCGATGATATCTACTGGATACCTTGTTTGGTACTCATGCTGCACATCTATACCTTTTCGTGGTGCATATAGAGGCAGGGTTATCAGCTTTGCAGTGATTGTGTGGAGTAGATCTAGTTGACTACCGATATTACGGTTAGCTTTGTCGTCCAAGCCGACTGTAGTTTCCTTCACTTGGCTTGTTTGATTTTGGTTCACAAAAGGCCCTATATTATATTACCCATTAGGGGAGACTTTTTTTTTCTGTATCTTTCATTTATCTTGTATAGTAGCTCCACATGCCACTGACACTAGATTTTGGGATTCGAGTTTTGTATGATTCCTCGTTGACTTTTGCTATTATGTATTGTTGTACCTTCCTTTGCTATTTAGTTATTCTGAGAGCCTATAAGCCATTGCATGTAGCTTCAAGCTGTAAGGTTAGGATTTTCTACAAGGGGATGTAGACTCCATCATAACCCAAGATTTTGGGTCGTGACATGAAGACTGGAAAATTTTCCCATATCCCATAAAACATCTGCAATATCTACCATAACATATCCTTATAGTGGAAGGAGGTAGTTGTGTAAATTGTGGCATAGGTGCAGGAGCAGTCTGTGAATGTACTAGTGGGTCTACAAAAAATATAGATAAGTAGATGCTAGAAAACTACAAGGAGACTAGGCATTCTGAAATAACCCCTCATGATCTGTCGAGGGAGGGTTTTTATCCATGAATGAATCTCGTAAATGCACCATTTTCAAAAGAGTGAAGCCAAAGTGACTATTTATAAAAATGGAACGAATATCAACGCAGGATAAGAACCAAGATATGAACGATTTCCCAAGGTACCCTATAGATTCCCAAATATTGGATACAAAAGTTTGCATACCAATCTGCGGGACACCAGTAGGTACTTCCTCCAATGCCAAAGAGATTTATAAACCTAAGCTCTAATACTACTCTATCACGACCCAAACTAGGATCATGATAAAGCTTATAACCCATCCTTAGGAAAGCCTAACCCTACAGACAAAAGAGATAATAAATAGGTCATAACAACTCACAACTACCAATAAAAACTAAGATAGTAAAATAAAGCCAACAACTAAAATACTTATGTATATATATATATATATATATATATACCTAGAACAAAACCTGGTGTCAATAGCATAGAGAGATACAAAGTAGACTATGTAATAGAAATATACAATACATATAAGTCCCTAAAGTACAAACTAAGGCATAGCCTACTGGGGACAAAATATGCAGACATCCACTGGAGGGAGACATGATTAGCATGTATACCATAAGCTTACCATAAATCTTTGAGAAAGAGTAGTCTAATCAGTATAATCACACCTCTGAACATAAGCCATAAAAGTATCTGCACCATGAAAGTAATGGAAAAGTGCAGTATGAGTATCATAAACAAGGTACCCAGTAGGCATTATAGGCAGACGGGGCACAAATAATGAATAAGTAAGGTAAAGGCGAGGAGAGTAAAACATGTCACAAAAGTAAGTAAGTTACGAATGTAAGATAAAAAATAGCTAAATCAACAGCAGATATGATATATAGTTAGGCACAATGGGGAAAAGATGTATACTCCAAGAAAGTAGGTGTATGTACTTCTATCCCATATAAAATCCAACTATAATATAACTTTGAAGAATCAAATGTTGAGAAGTACCTGGGATATAGATGAGTATAGATAAGAACACGATAAACAGTGGTGATTAAAAGTTGCTAAAGGAATAAAGGAAAGTAAGAAGTAGTTATAACCCAAAAGCCCGCCTATACAACACATGGGTACAAACAGAAAGAAAACATAAAAAAGCTACAAGACACCTCATCCCATCGATAGTCATAAAAAGAACAAACAAGATACTCACTGTGATTTCCCTATAAGCCAATGAGTATAAGAAGCATTATTAGTGAATGGGGGTGATAATGATGGATCAAGGGCATAAACACTCAATATAAGAGATTGCACCTATAAAATCTTTCACTTTGAGGACTGTGCGCGAGACCATGTCTCATTAGCTAAGAATCCTCTAAATTAGAGACTTGTGAGTCATAATCAAGTGTTGACCTATGCCCAAAAACAAGGACCATGACCCTAAAAATATTCAAACTAGTCCTATGCCCTTTAAATTGTAAATATAGTAGTTACAGTATTAAAAAATCTAGTGAAACCTCAATTTTTAGTTAATTAACTAGTTATCCAAAAAATTATGGTACGATGACCATACCCATATTCACAAACCAACAACTAAAGTCTAAATGCATTATTAAAGAATAATAATGGAACAAACATGTCTACAGTACATCTAAGATAGACCAGAACTATCATTTAAGAAAATATAACTCTCCTACTCTTCAAAATACCCCAACCCCACCTCTAAGGGTCCAGATACTTCCCCTAGTAGGCAAAATAGGATTACACTAGCTCAGGAACTCCTATATCCTCATGTGGTGTCGCAACAAAGTAGGAAGAGCAACAATAATAGAGGAAATAGTAGAGAGATAAACCAATCAAATAGCCCAACCCAACAACTGGAGTCACACAGTTAATATGGAATACAAGCCCTAGTCTAGAAGTCATCCGAAGCCTAGCCTACCTGGTATTAGTGAAAGTCTTTGAAAAGCATGTAGCAATAACACAAAGCTTTGAGAAAGCCCAAAACTAATCAAAATAAGCAAATTATTAATCAATAGGTAAAAAAGGTTAAGAACAACACCCATATTACCAAGTGAAATTAGGGTTGGAAATCAGTCCTAATAATAGGCCCGTAGGCCCCACTTCTCAAAAATTAAAACTAAAACATATCAAGATTTAGGCCTTCACTAAGGGAATATGTGGTTCAAATTTCAGCCAAAATGGACCCCAAATGGGTCTCCACAGGGCCATGGAAAGTTTATGTAAAAGAAAAAAATATTACATAATCTAAAGAGAGGAAATTAGGGAGAGACCAATCTCAAAATTGGTAAAGAAAAAAAAAAAGCTCACAATAGCAACCCTATGCTCCACCAACAAAGATCAAACAATTCAACTCAAAAAATTCTCTAAAAGATCAAGGAAATATATTTTAAATGGGGAATTTATGGTTTTTTCGTGAAGAAGAAAAGGCTGGAAACTACAATATATAGGCCTTGGTGACAAGCGCTCACGGACGGAGCCTTAGGTCGGCTTAGAACCTTGCAAATGCAGCAGGCTCACAGTGATCACGAAAAAGGCCATCTGATCTAGTTTAGGGTAAAACCCCTCATGAACATGGAGAGAGAACTGCCTACATAAAGAAGGAGGGAGGAAAACCTCCGCGAACATGGAGAAGGAACTGGATCTCACTTTTGATAGAAAAATAGTTTTTAAAAAGTAATTAAAAAAACTTCTAATGAGGGATTCAAATGGAATAGAACACGTATTTCAAAAATCCAAATGCAAACTACATAGAAATGGTATATTAGACTCAAAAAATTTGATGAACAATCATACAAGATCATTTAGGCGAAAATGACCCCTATACCAAACTGAACAAAAATAAGCAAATTTTCATCTTTTCACATGAGCCCAGAAAATGAATACTAATACCTTGAGAAGTGTGAAAATACCCCTACCAAACAAAAATTGACATTCTAGAGCAAATTAAAGTGTCCAAATTCCAATATGGCACTTTGATCACCAAAAGCCACCCCAGGATCCAAATTGAACTCTATATGAACTTAATTTCCTCATATCACCTCAAACTCAAGTAGAAAACCCCAATACTTGAACTATAGGTACAAGTAGAAAAAATTCGACATTCTAGAGGTAATGCAACTAGCATAATCTAAATTTTATAATGTTTACTAAGAATTGACCATCAAGTTCAACCATTTTATGGTTAAGCCATTAAATAGGGAAACTAACATAACAAACTACAAAACTACCAGGGGAAAACCTAATGTTCATAGAAAGTCATACATGAATTGGGGAAGCAACAAAAGGCTTTAAATATAGAAAAAGAAGAAAGGAATATAAATGAACATATGGTTCATTACATAAGGGTGTTCTATTAAGTCAACAATTTTTAGTGTTGATATGTAAATATTTTTATTGGAGGAGTATTAGCACCAAGAATGGCCATGAGGTCCCTATCCTCAAAAAACTTGCGTAGTCAGAATATAGTATCATTATTATCCCATTAACTGTTCCTAGAGTGTCTTGGTGGATCCATTAAGAATGGGCTTACCTTTATTTGGCATTGTATGGGATCATCTACACATATGGTAATATGTGGACTTCGTTTCTAAGAGCATAAGGTATGTCAGTTATAGAAACTCCTGAGTAAACCATAGTGATTGTTTTGAAGTGAAGAAGTAAAGAAAAGGTTTTTAACTAATTCTTTAAAGTTTTGACAGAAACTATTGAGTTGAGATGTTTCAAATGAGTTTTCTTATACTTTTGAGTTATAAAGTTTTTTAACTAGTTTCATAAAATCTATTAAATAGCTTATTTGAATTTATGCATTGCATAATACTTATCTTAAACCACCATTGAGTTGTTTGCACCTTCTGACATACTTAGTATATTTCATGTGATGACCCATACTTTTTATACTACATGTAATCCCAATGTAGATCCTACCAGCCTTCCAAATATTTTTGGTTGATCGTATTTGCATTCCGTAGATGCTAGAAAATTAATGAGTCCTTGTTGTTTTGAGGATTAAATATGGAGTTTATTATTGTTTTTTAAAGTTGATATATTACAATTACTTTTTATTTTATTATTTTGAGGCTATCATGGATCATGTCCTAGTAGTCCACTATTTAGCATATAGAGTCATTCAGACTAATGTTGAGTTAGTGTTGTATATTGAGTTTTCATTTATTCTCTGGCTTATTATTTATCAAATATTATGACATTCATTTATTGCTTACATGGTTATGCTTTATGATGCTTTTTCTAAGTGTGAGTGTGTATAACTTGCTAGATCTATGGGTTCGTCTGATACTGTCAAGGTAAGATAGTGGCTCAAGATGTGGGTCCCGCATAGAGGTGATCTTGGGGCATAAAAACATGGTTCCACTAGGTCCATAGTGTCAAATGCTATGCCTGAAAGCCAACATTTGGTAGAAATGTTTTTTTGGTGTGACTGTAGATATCTATTACTTAGAGGATATTGAATGTTTAGGAAATATATACCTTATTGATGTTCTATATCATGCTTTTGAGTTTTACTCTGACGTACTCTTTTCTTACTTGTGTTTTAGGCTTTTTCGATTGGGCCTCCATGTAGACAGCTAGCTTATTGATCCAGAGGTTGAGGTCAGTAGAACTAGACTCCACATGTTCCATAGCCTTCGCATCCAGATAAAATCACCAATGCAGAGTTCAAAAACATGATACACTTAGATTGCTCATACAGGGGTGGCATAGGTTCCTATTGTTTAGTCAGTAGTCCTTAAAGCTAAACTGGTAATGGTGAGGAGTTCCTAAGGCTGAGTCCTTCGAAGTTCCATCATTCAAGATTTAGGGATTATTTGGAGAACTTTATTGAGGAGGTTCATCGGATTTGTGATATGATGAGGGTTATTGAGGTTTATAGGGTTTACTTGGCATCTTATTAGCAAAAGGATATTGTCAGGTCTTGGAGTGATCTATTGAAGAATAATAGGGGAGTAGGAGCTAATTAGAATTCTTAGGATGAGTTTAAGACATCGTTTTTGGGTAGACTTTTCCCTATAGAGAAGAGGTAGGAAAGAGATCATGAATTCCTGAGTTTGGAGCATTGCTCCATTTATGTTTTGTGTACAATATAAAGTTCACCAAATTATCAAGGTATGCCGCTAAGATGGTTATAGAAAGGACCAAATAAATAGATATTTTGTATCTAGCCTTTCTCTTTATTTGATTTAGGTGGGGTAGTGTATCTATTCTGAGTACTGATATGGATATTGGTAGAATGATGGTGCACTTGAGTAGATGGAGAAGGACAAGGCTAAGTATAATGACAGTCAGCAAAAAAGAATGGTAGGGTCTATTAGCAACAAATTTTTCGGATGCATGGTGTACTTTTGACCATCATTTTAGATTGAGGTACTCATTTTACATCTTGATTTTAGAGATTATTTCAAAGAGATCACGGTACCCAAGTTCAGGTAAGTATGGGTTTTCATCCGCAGACAAATGATTAGGTTGATAGGACCATTCAAATATTAGAGTACATGTTGAGGTCTTTTGAAATCAATTTCAAGGGAAGTTGGTTGAGAACTTTCCTTTAATTGAGTTTTCATCAACAATAGCTATCACTCAAGTATTCATATGGCTCCATTTGAGGTATTGTATGGGAGATTGTGCAGATCTCTAATTGTATAGTTTGAGACAGGTGAGGAAGATGTTGTTAGACTAGAGTATTTTTATGATGCAATACATAAAGTTCAGATTATTTATGAAAGGTTAAAGACAACTCAAAACACAAAAAAGTCATATGCATATGTGAGTAGCAGAGAGCTAGAATTTGATGAGGGTGATTAGGTGTTTCTAAAGGTGTATCCTATGAAGGGAGTCATGATATTTTATTAGAACAGAAAGTAGAGTATGAGATACATTGGACTTTATCATATTTTAAAGAGGGTGGACAATGTTGCCTATCAGTTAGACTTTCTGGGGGAGTTACAAGTAGTTCACCAATTTTTTATTGTTTCGTTGTTGAATAAATTCTTGAGTGATCCATCTTTAGTAATGACAGTTGATGATATCAACATCTGTGATAATTTGCCCTATAAGGAGGTCTATGTTTAGATTGTTGATAGATATCTTTGTAGATTGAGGTAGAAAGAGGTAGCATTAGTTAAGGTTCTCTTGTGGAACCAATCAATTGAGGTAGCTACATGGGAGGCAGAGGTTAATATGCTGAGTACATATCCATATTTTTTTCCTTTAAGCTCTACTCCATCTCTAGTTTATAGTCTCTATATTAATCTTTTGACTTTTTTAGTTTATGTTTTATCGTATCGTATCGCATGAGTCCATTGAGTGTATTCATGCATGAGTTTAGTAGACATATAGTAGTTGAGGTAGTAGTAAATAAGTCCCTATTTGTGTATTTATGCTCTATTTGATGAGTTCATTATAATATGCATATATTTTAGCTGAGTTTAAGTCTAATAAAGGTATATAGGTTATTGAAGCATTTTTTGTTGTTTATATCCTTCCTGTTGTCTCATAACTTTCTTTACCTGATCTGAGCATTTCATTCAAGGACGAATGATCTCAAGGGGAAGATATTGTAATGTACCATATTGGATTCATGCTTCTAAGCCTATCCTTGGACTTAATAAATTAGATAATGCTCTTGGGTTGTCAAAAGTGAGGACGATGACTCATGAAATGCATTCTCATGAATCATGATCTTGACTCATATTGTTGTTCTTGAGTTTTTCAAGCTTATTAGGGTTTCCACGATTCCAGTGTATAACCCATAGAATGATGTTTCATGACCAATAATACAAATCTTATTGTGGTCCTTGAATTTTTGAAATGCCAGCCATGTTCCCATGGGACCACTCCATGAGTTATGGAGTGGCATACCATGAGTTATGTTATAGATTTTTTAATAGGCTACAAATTTCAGTGAGCAAGGCCTATTCAAAAATTCATTCCACGAGTTGTGGAATGTTACTCCTCGATTCATGGACCAACTAGTGGAGTTATTCCATTAATTTTTAGTGAAATTATGAGAGGGTTTCTTATTAATCACTTCAAGACTTAAAACCATGTCATTTTTTACAATAAATATGATGATATATAAGCTCAAACACTCTAAAATCTTCCTTATTTACATAATATTTACTAGACCAAGAATTCTTCTCGAAATTCCTCTTCAACCACGAAACTAGGGTTTCAATCTTATTGCAGTAACTTATTAATAAATTTTCCTCCATCAAAGTTCTTCAATTCAGGTATACGGGTTAAGAACAAGGATATACTTTCATTCTTGTGCCTAGAAAAACCTTTTTCTTCAAAAGTTTTGAAGATGTAGAAGTATGTTACGGTTCATATTTATATTATATTAGGATTCCCTTACTTGATCATTTCTTTATAAATTTGAGTTACAATTATGATGTTTACATGATACTTGATAAATTGAGTAGGTCCTCATGAGTTAGCATGGTTTTTAAAGTTGATGTGAAGTTATGAAAGACGTCTTGAGGCATGAATTTAATGTTATTTTAAAATTTTGTTTAAAACATGACATGAGATTTGAAGTATCATAAATTATTGACTTTTATATGATTTTTAAACCTATTTATGAAGCATGTATAAATTAAAAGGTTCTTTATATTGAAGTCTAATTGAGTGCTTTGATGATGCTTTTTTGCTTTAATTATAAGCTTTGAGTAAAATATACTTTGAAATGCCCAATTGAGATATTTATAAAAAGTGTTACCCAATTGTGGTTCAAATTGATATTTTGGGCTAGTTGATTCCATTAAGGTTGTTCCACTACTGTATAGTATTGAAGTTGTAGTTTGACTTCTGGTTCAAATAAAGGTGTTTCATTAAGTCAATAGTGTTGAGTGTTGATGTGTTAGTATTTTTATGGGAGGATTATTTACACCGAGGGTGGTCATGAGGTCCCGATACCCAAAAATCTATGTAATCAACAAATGGTATTACTATTAGCCCATTAATTGTGCCTAGAGCTTCTTGGTGGACCACAAAGAACGAGTTTTCCTTTCTTTGGCAATGTATGAGAGCCTCTATACATAAGGGAAATATGTGGAATTTGTTGCTAAGGCTTGAGGTATATCGGTTATGGTAACTCCCGAGTGAAGCAAAGAGAGAGTTTTGAATTGAAGAAGTAAAAGAAGGTTTTTAACTAAGCCTTTAACCTTTTATTAAAAACTTTTGAGTTGAGCTGTTTTAAATGATTTTTCTTGTACTTTTGGGTTATAAAGGTTTTTAACTGTTTTCATTGAATTTGTTAAACTTCATATTTGATTTGAGTTGTAGCTAAGTTAAGCATGCATTGCGTAGTACATATCTTATACCATCATAGCCTATTTTGCACATGCTCCCATATACAGTACATTTATGTGCTAACCCATACTTATTATACTACATGTAACCCCCATGCAGATCCTACCATCCTTTCGGCTTTCATGGATAATTGGATTTGCATTCTGTAGAAGCTAGAAGATCGGTGAGTCCTCATTGGTTCGAGGATTGGATATGGAGTTTATTATTATATTATATAGTTGATACATTAGATTTATTATTTTTTTATTAATTTAAGGCTAACTAGGTTTGTTGTCCTAGAAGTCCAGTATTTAGCGTATAGAGGCTTTCAGACTAATGTTGAGTTAGTGTTGAATATTGAGTTTTCATTTATTCATTGACTTATTATCTATAAATTAATGTGTGATCCATTATTTCTTACATTTTTATTCTTGATGATGCTTCCACTGAGTGTGAGTTTGTAGAGCTTGCATGTCCAAAGGTCTATCAGAGGCTGCTAGGGTAACTTAGTGGCTAAGGACGTCAGTCCTGCCTAGGGGTGAGCTTGGGACATGGCATTTCTAATCCTGCATATCTACCATATGGGATTCTTATTTTTAAAATCCTCAAAGAAATCTATGTAATCTTTGTGATATCCCTTCTATCATTATCAGATTATTCTATAACCCAAAAGCATTTGCTAACATGGGTTATGTTCTCTCTGAATATTCGTGGATTCTGTAATGAAAATGTTCTCGTACTCTCTCTAAGCATTCGACTCATTTTGGGAAGTTATTTTATGTAATGGTATTCTCATTCTCATTGATGATAAGATAGAAACCTTTTAAGATGTTCTAATGTCCACTCAATTTCACATGGAACGTGTGAAAAAACACTAAGGAAACCTAAAGTGATGTTGCGAAAATTAGATTGTTGCTGGATTTTGTGATTATGGAAGATGCCAAAATATCAAGAAACATCACCAATAATAGAGAAAAGGTGATGGAACTAATTGAACTCAAGTTTTATGCTTTAAAGGAATCCATAGTGAAGACTATCATATAACTAATCCCAGGAGATACAATAGACTAAAAGTTGTCTTTTTCTATGTTTTGTATGATTTTGATATGAACTTTTTTCTTAAAATGGTCAACTGTGACGTGTTTAATGCTTAATTAAATGATGAAAGATTTTATTCAACTATGTTTAATGTAATTAACTTAAGAATCCTGTATCATGAATTATTTTGAGCTAACATTTTTTTTTGCTAAAGGGGTGAGAAAGAGATGCAATTTATTTATCAAATTTAATCATGAAATATCCATCATGCAAAGGACCATCATGCTGCAACTATGCAGGGGATTAGAGACACTTTTCTAGGAATGCGACAATGCATAGAGAGAATACAATAACAACAACAACATACCCAGAATATTCCCACAAAGTGGGATCTAGGGAGGGTAAAGTATACACAATCCATACCACTACCTAAGAGTCAGGTAAAGAGGTTATTTTTGAAATACCCTTAGCATAAGAAAATACAATCTAAAAAGAGGCATAATATAGAGACGAGATATGACAGGAAGTTAAAAACAACATTTAATAATAGATAAAAGGCTATCCAAATAATAGCACACACAAACTACAAAAAAGCAACAACAAAAAAAAAAAACAAAATCTCCAAATCTATAATCCAAATTCTATGAATCGTAAATACACATGATTAACAAAGAAAACCTACCTTCTAACAAACACAAAACACCCAGCTAACCTAATACTCCTCCTCCACCCTTTTCTATATAGGCTCGCTAAGTTGTAACTACTTCTAGTCCTCCCTAATAACCTCTCTCTAATATGTTTTTGGTATACCTCTTCCTCTCTTTAATCCATCAATTGTTCGATGCTCACACCTTTGCATGAGGCATTTGAGTCCCTCCTAATCAAATGAATGTACCATCTAAGCCTCTCCTCCCGTATCTTGTCTCCAATAAAAATCACTCCTGCCATTTTTCTAATAACCTCATTATAGATCCTATAACATTTATTAAACCCATACATCCATTGCAACATTCTTATCTCTGCGACCTTCAACTTTTGAATTTTGGAATCTTGACTAGCCAACACTCATCCTGAAACAACATAGCAGGTCTAACCACCACACTGTAAAACTTCCCTTTCAATTTAAGAAGCACTCTCTTATTGCTCAAAACATCAAATGTTTGAAACATCCGCATCAATATCTTCACTACACTTGATATGGACCCCATATAATTGAAACTATCTCTCTTAATAACAACTTGAGTATCAATCTTCACTATCACCTCTTCCTCCAACTCCACCTTACCGAACTTGTACTTCAAATATACCATCTTGGACCTTCTCAATATAGATGCTTTAGACTCGAGGGTTTCTCTCTAATCTCCAACTTATCATTAACTCCTATATGAGTAGCATCAATCAAAACCACACCATCCAAAAACAACATACACCAAGGAACCTCTCCTTGAATTTCCCATGTCAAAGAATCCATCGCCAAAGAAACTATATTGGGGGAGAAGACAAAAGTAACTAGTGTAGAAAATTCTATAGAAAAATTAACTATAATAATGTGTTTTCATCTACAAAAATTGAGAGATTGTTAGTAATTCAATTTCAATGTATGACGACAACAATTTTTGGAATTAGACAAGATGTATAAGTGATCAACTGGAAAACCTTGCAACAACTTGCTCAAATGATTGATCACACCAAAGTTGTTTTGGAATAAACTTGTGCACACTGGATCAAATAAATGAAGATGATTCATGAGTTATTTCAAAATTATGGGTAATACTCCTATGATTAAATGCTCTACTGACCGTTAAGATTATTAAAAAATTTGTTGAAAGTCTCAATGATTATCTCATTATTAGGCTATAGATGGAATAGAAGGAACTAATACGATGTTAATGTTATTCTTGGAAATAGTCATCCATCTTAATTGTTTCCAAGGGTCAAATGTCTTGGGTTGTTTCAACGGTTAGTTCTCACATCTATATAATGAACTAATTGTCAAGATGATACATATGCACTATAGGTCCTCAACCATTTCTTTATTTGCTCTACTTTTAATAGGAATTGTATTACCTAGTGTTTTATTGTGTACATAAAAGATAGGAGAGAAAATTTAAGTGAGGCATAACATTAAAACATTTTGAAAGAAAAGAGTGAAACCTAGGTTCTTGTGTAGGCTTAGAAGATTTGTAAAGCTAAGTTCTTGAGTAAGCTTAGCATATTTGTAAGGTTGAGTTATTTTATAGGCTTAGAAGACTTGAGAGACTGAGGTGTTGTGTAGTCTCAATCATCTTTTTAATCATTGTAAAAATGGGTTTTATATTGACTCAATTAGTCTTTAAATTGACCAAAATAGTAAAAATAGTAGAACCCTCTTGCAACCCAATGGGATTGGATTGAGGCTCATATTGAACAAGAAGTATAAAAAATATTGTATGTTGGTTTTCCTTCCTGCACTATAATTATATTGTATATTGAACAATCTATGGTAATAGTCAACGAAGCTTGTCTGACAATTGACAAAGAGAGGAAAAATATACAATTTTCCCCTCTCTTGCACTTCAATAGGAAGGAATGTTTATGGAGATATATATTGGGATAGAGTTGATAGGGATGGTAATATAGGATATAGGAATAGGGATTGGGTTGCTTAAGACCGAGGGTTAAATTCCATCAAGATGACACTACCAAGGTTCAAGAGTGTAGTGATTCATAAGAGTTCCTTGAGTGAAAATTTTAAAGTCAGAAAATATTCCTCACAAATAACATAAAAAATGCATTAAAAGTGAAGTATGAAATCACTCAATTTAAGGGTTATGCTTCAACATGGTGGGGATCCAAGAGGAGATAGGATAAAGCTCAAAACATCAAAGACTAACCTACTTGGCAAGAGTTGTAACTCTTGTAGAAGCCCGATATTTTTCTTCATAATTCTATGAATAATTTCTCAAGAGGGTCGATATAATCAAGCAAGGTAAAACGAGAGTGTAAGAATATTTTGATCAGTTTGAGAATTTGAGAATGAGGGCCAACGTGGAGCAACCCTTGCACCACATAAATCTAATTTGTAACTGGCTTGAGGCATGAAATCTTAAGGCCTTTGAAACTCAAACACTATGAGAGTTTGCAGTAGTTATTGCATTAGGCTAAAACTATTTAAAAAGGACTTGAAATAGAAGAAATCCTACAAGCCTAATAATTCTAAAATTTCTTCATAGAGTAAGAGTAATGACAAGTGGAAGAAGTCCAATTTAAAGGACTCCAATAATTGTAGTGGTCAAGCTATTAAAGGAAAAATCTAATTATCAATATAAAGCAGGTGATAAGTCAAAGGAAGGTAATTATAGGAAATCCAACTTTTTTAGACCTTCTACCATCAATGCTTTAGGGGTCAAGGGAGAAGACATATTTCTATTGAGTGTCCTAATATAAGGACTATTGTTTCTTTTTGCAATGGATTCAAAAATAATAATAAGATAAAAGTTATTAATAAGGTGATAATGAATAACACAAAGAGAAAATAAAGTTGCATCTTCAAAAAATAAAGAAGAGAAATTAGGAGAAGAGGTGAACCATGCTCATCTTTTGAGATAATGGGAGGTTATTCTTACTGATGGTGATGATTTGTCAGTGAATGTTAATCTATCTTGGGTTATAAGTTGAATTAGGGGGCCTTGCCAAAGAAGATTGTGACTAAATGGAGAATTATTTTCATATTAGATGCAAGAGTAAGGGAAACATAGGTGCATCGATCATTGATAGTGGAAGTTTCACCAATATAGTGAGTGATTTTTTGGTGTAACGAATGAAAATTATTATAAAAGGAACCCTAATCCTTAAAAGGTCTAATGGATTAGTAAAAGTGGTAAGACGAAAGTCCCCAAACAATCTATGATCGCATTTACTATTAGCAAGTACCATGATGAGACATTATAAGATATTGTTCCAATGTTGGTATGTCATATGTTACTTGGAAGTTTGTTCATTTGATAGTGAAGTTATCCATGGATGTATAAATGCATTTTTTACCTTGAAGGTCCAGAAGTATTTACTTGCACCAATGCTCCATATGAAGTTGGTATGGATTTTAAAAGCATTAAGGATATTTAGGAGAGAGGGAAAATTATAGGGGAAGAATATTAAGGGGTACAGGTTTGTACATATATAGAAGGGTGACTTGGATAATCACAAAATCAAGAAGTGTATTCTAACTAGGCCAAGGAGTTGTCTCGAAGGTGTTGATAAGGAACTCTTTCTAGTGTGCTTGTCAAGACTAACCTGCTATTGCATGCTAACAAAAATACTAGCACATTGCGTAGTATCTATGTACCTCGGGTTGGAGATTTGAAGCAGCCGGAGAAGCCAGCCGAGCTTCTATTGACTTAGATGGTTTACTTCGGTATGATGGTAATATTTGTGTACCTCAGGTTGGAGATTTGAGGTAGTTGATATTACGAGAGGCTCACAGTTCTAGGTATTCTATTCATCCTAGTACGGCTAAGTTGTATCGTGACCTGAGATAGTTGTATTGGTGGAGAGGAATGAAGAGAGACATTGATAGGTATGTTTCTAAGTGTTTGAACTATCAGCAGGTTAAGTTTGACCATCGTTGACCTAGTGGATTGATGCAGAGACTTCCAATTCCTGAATAGAAGTGGGAGCGAGTGACTATGGATTTTGTGTTAGGTTTTCCGCGCACTAGCAGAGGTTTTGATTTGATTTGGGTTATTATGGATAGACTGACTAAGTCAGCCCATTTCATGCCTACTCATTCCTCCTATAGTGCTGAGCGTCTGGATCAAATCTACATCCGAGAGGTGGTCAGACTTCATGGGGTCCCAGTATCTATCATTTCTGACAGAGGCACTAAATTTACCTTGCAGTTTTGGTGTGCTATTCAGTGTGACTTGGGTAATGAGGTGCAGTTGAGAATAACTTTTCATCCACAAACTGATGGTCAGTCTAAGCAGACTATCTAGGTTTTAAAGGATATGCTAAGAGCTTGCATGATAGATTTTGGTGGTGCTTGGGATCAACACCTACCTTTAGCAGAGTTCACTTATAATAACATTTATCACTCTAGCATTGAGATGGCTCTATTTAAGGCATTGTAAGGCAGACGTTATAGATCACTGATTGGATGGTTTGATAGTTTTGAGGTAAGAGTCCAGCCTACCAACTTATTATGTGATTCATTGGATCAGGTTTGGTTTATTCAGGATAGGCTGAGAGCAGCCCAGAGTAGGCAAAAGAGTTATGCTAATCGTAGTCTTCGTGCCTTCGAGTTTGGAGTTGGTGACAGGGTGTTCTTACGAGTGTCTCCTATGTTTGATGTGATGAGATTTGGTTGACGTGGGAAGCTCAGTCCCAGATACATCAGGCCATATGAGATCCTCGAAAGGGTTGGTGATGTTGCTTATAGGTTGGCATTGCCTCCTATGCTATCAGCTGTACATCCAGTGTTCCATGTATCCATGTTGCGGTGATATATTCTTGATGAGTCACATATTATCCGAGAGGATTCAGTACAGCTGGATGAGAATATATCTTTTGTTGAGAAGCCAATGAAGATCTTAGCTAAGGAAGTGAGAAAGCTAAGATCCAGGGAGATTCTAGTGGTTAAGGTGCAGTGAAGTCACCGTTCGATCGAGGAAGCTACGTGGGATATCGAGAGTGAGATGCAAAAGCAGTATCCACAACTGTTTGAGGCATCAGGTACACTCTTTTTCCATCTTTTCCATGCTTTGATTGACTTTTGGGGACGAAAGTCCTTTTTAGTAGT
>JBDJHY010183521.1:1762-12028 GCA_039654485.1 Withania somnifera
TAGGTCAAGGAGACCTCATATTCCTATTTTGATGATTCTAATGGGTCTGACATATCATTTCCACATAAATTTCATTTATGGATTATGTTCATGGGTCCCAAATGAGTTTCGAAAGTCCACTTGAAAGTTAGAGCCAAAATTGGAATTTTCTCTCTAGGTGCTTGTATATGAGACATACAGTTCAGGTGGCTCGCATGGACTCATCATAAGAAGTACAATTTGTGCCAAGGTTCTTGCATGGGCCGCACGATCTGCACATGGGTTCTTATGGCCCATACCTAGCTAAATTTCCAGACTTTCTAGATCTTTTAATGAAGGGTTTTTGAAATTTTACACACTCCTAAGCCCTTATATGAGACTTGCATGTATTTTACCTCATTTTCATGTTCCAAAACCCTTAATAAGTACCTTTTAAGAGATTTTTATCCTTGGACAAATTCAAGTTATAAAGTTTTCAAATATTCATGACCTATGGTAAGAGTTTAACCCAAATACTTATTATTTGTGGGTTTCCAAGCAAGTTTCATCCTTATATCTTATAAAATGTGAGATTCACTTTGGGGATTTAAAACCCATACTTTTTATCAATAAATTGGTATTTTGACTATCTAATTAATCCATGTTTCAAATAAAATTCAATATCTAATATCCCTAAATTTGGCTAACTTGAATTTCATAAGAACTTCCTAATTTCAAAATGGGTTTTTGTTTTGACTAGTTAGGTGCATTTTTGGACCATTTAAAGTAGTTCAAGATGGGTATTTTTAATGATTTCTTATGGGATATTCATTATTTAATATATCTTGTAGAATTGGAGGCTCGCCGGAAGAGAAAAATACCCACTTGATTATTCCTTATTTTCTTAAGGTAAGTGTAGGCTTGAATTTATTGCAAAGCATCGTAGGCTTCTATGTTTTGAATTATTTGAAACTAGGAGTAACGAGATTTATTTAGGGGTGTCCATGTGAGCAAAGTAACGAGTATTCGCCTGGGAATTAAATTCAAGCATATGGGATTAAAGCAAAGGAATAAAAATAAATTTATTGACTTGATTTAATTATTCTATATTAAGTTGAGCTGTTTCATAATGACCTTCATATCCTGATGGGGTTTTATGTACTTGATTGATATTGATAGATGATTGTGCTCCTGCGAGGATCTTATTTCTATTAATGGATATTATAATTGATGATAAATACATGACAGAAGCCATGATTGGGGATCTTACTTCTGGTTATATTAAATACATGACAGAAGCCATGATTGGCTGAGATTAAGATGGGACAGGAAATGTGATTATGTGTTTCATGTATAAATTATTGCAGTTATCCTTTTGGAACCCATCCTATAAGTCTACTTCTCAACATCATTGGATGTACCCTTTTTATCTCGGGTAGACTTGTATGTTAGGAACTGATATGGGCGTAAAGAATTCTTTCCAAAGTTAGTAGACAACAAGCGGGATCTTTTCATGAGTCGTGTCTTAAGTCAAGAAGGAGAACCATTAATCAGATAGACTAGTGATGGTTATTTCATGATGATGGATTAGTTTATTAGATTATTTTTGTACCTTGGCTTACCCAATTAGAATCCTCCCCATAAGTCCATTTCTCGACAGCGTCAAACGTACCCTTTCTATCGTGGATGGACATTTGTGTTAGAGACTGAGTGGAGCACTGAAGGATGGTATGAATTAGTTATATTTGTGTTATTCATTAGCTATATATTGGTTATAAGATAGTTATGGATTGGCTTATTGTATATGATATTGGTGTTGATCTAGTTATTTTAGAATCTACCAGACAAGTCCATTTATTGGCAGCATCAAATATACCCTTCCTATTGTGGATGGACTTGTGTGTTAGGGACTAGAATAGATACGTGAGTAGGAATTCTTTTAACTTATTCTATTCTCTTTAAAATCCTATCAATGAATCTATAATTCAGTTGTGCTAGATATACCCCTTCTACTGCGGGTGGGCTCGTGTCCCCAAAGATAAGTGATAATGGACTCTTTTTGCGAACTTATTATACCACTAGTGGAATTTCCCACGAGTTGTGAGTTGAACCCATTAGGGAGGCCTATTATTAAGATAGGTTGAGGGTGAGTTTTAGATACTTGTGTCTTATTTATATTAGATATATTGTTGATGTTATTACCTACATGGTGAGATGCCCGTTGAGCCAGTATTGATATTTTATTACAATGATCGTCTTTAGGACTTGGTGCCTATATTTCATTTTTTGTTTTTAGAATATTATTACTGTTGGTTCTTCTGAGTAGTTAGTTTTAATTATTTGTTGTCTCCTACTCTTTGTATCTTTATATAAACTAAAGTTTATAATATTTTTTTGCAAGTTAGAGTTATACGACAATTGTGCTAGGGTGTCAGAGTAGTGGTGCTCGTCATTTCTTTGTTTTAGAGCTAGCTAGGGATACTTCCTGAGTATCCATTGTTTATTTATGGTACTCACCCCCTTGATTTTCTACACTTGTGTAGGTTTTGAGTCCAGAGCATCTTGATTTTTCTCTTCCAAGTCACACTCCATGGCTAACTTTCAAAAGTTCCATATATAGTTTCTTGTAGTTCACATACACCATAGACTTCCCCTATCTTATTTCTTTACATATGTTTTATTGAGATTTGGAGGCATGGAGATCATTATGGTATCGAACTTGTATTTATCTATTAGCAACTTGTACACTGTGACTTTAGACTTTGGGAAGGTTACTAATTGGATTTTATTTTATACCTTCTTTTCTTCTCGTTGATTCATAATGTCTACATTATCCTTTATAGATATTGCAAGGCTTACTTGTCCAGGTGGATCAGGACATGTGCAATACAAACAGATTTAGGTCATGATAGTACTACATCTTCATCATGTCTATGTTTTTTTTCTACTTATTTTCTAGATGTACTCTTCGGTCTTTTGGGGGGGCGAAGTGTGGGCTTTCCCTTTTTGCACCTTCCTTTCTTATGAGGGATCAATAAGGTTTTACTTGTGCTTATTACTTACTATTACTCCATTATTTCATTATTAGTTTAGTTAGATATTTATTGATCATCCTAACCTTAAGGGAAATTTGGTGCTTTACTTTTATTTAGACGTTTTTCCCCTTAAACCCTTATTGAGGTTACTGGTACACCTCTTCTTTTACTATATTTTTTATTTTCCTTACTACCATTATTTCCTCAAGGACCCTCGGTATGTTCTATCCTTTTCTTACCTTTGATCCTGTGTGTTATTCGTAGCCAGTGGTACTATAATAACCCGCATGGTCATTTATGATAAATGCACAATGTTTTGTATTCTAGAGCATTTTAGTAGTTACCCTAAGTCATTTATGACTTACTGGGACCGAAAGTTTGGATCCCTGGCAACTCGATTAGGAAATATCTCAAATTGCCTGTTTTAGAGCCTAAAACTAAGTAGTCATTGTCCAAAGTCAACTTTCCTTCAAGACAAGCTCATAATTAAATTCCAAAAGTTTCATTAACTTTGGAATGCCAAACAAAGTCAGGATTGACCTTATTTCGTGTTTTGCAGTTTTTGTTTGTCATTTTTGCGAATTTGTGGATTTTGGTTAAGTTTAAGGTCTAACTTAAAGCTTGGGTGGTATTTTAGAGTTTGACATATTGGATTGGAATTCTGGTGCTTTCGTCAGCTCTAGAATGGTGATTTTAGGCTAGTGGGTGCTTATTAGTTTACCAGACTTGTTGTTGTATTTTTGAGGTATTGGTGGGAAATACTTGAATTTTATCTTAAGTGTTGACTTGGTCAACATTAATTTGAAATGACCTCGGGTTTTGATTTCGTCTGCGTTATTGTGTCAGAATTTTATTTTGGATGTGCATGCATAGTTTGTTTGCGTAAATTTACTCTAGGTGCATTTCGTGCAGTAATTCAGAGTACTTTCTTCCTTTTGTTCTATTGTGAAAAGCCTACAGTTGGTGTAGGTGATTTCTTGTTTGCTATCACAGAGCTTTGTCACGTGTTTGCGATGAGTCCTCCAGTCCATATTACACAATCTCGACGTAGTCATTATGCGATCGCGATGAACAAAGATCCAACTACTATACCTGATCTCGTAGTAGTTGACGCGATCATGATTCCTTGATCAAATTCTCTACTTGATCGCGATTATTTGTGCAATGATCACAATGACTTAATTCCCTAGCAATTTTATAAAAACCCCTACACAACCACAATGTTTTATTTCAGCAAAAGGCTTGCGATTTCTTCAGTTTCAGAGTGAAAAACCTCTTCCAAACACATCCCGAGACTAAGAAAAATCCCCTCATTGTTGTTCATCTATTCCTATGCATTTTGGGTAATTTCTTCTCCATTTGATTTCTTAGTTTCCTTAGTTTTGTCCATTAATGGCCCAATTGATGAAGTTTATAAAATCATGCCATAATCCTTGTGTTATTGTGTAATTCTTTGTTTCCCTAGTATATTTTTCTTCTAGTATCGTATTACATTGAAATTCCAATGTTTAATCCATAAAAAATTCATCTTTGACCCCGTTATAGTCAAATGTATCGGGGTTCTCTTGAAGCCCTTCCCGCACTTGAATTAAGCTAAATTTTGGAGCATAAGTTCCAACAAATGTTGGGAACCCCGTAGTGAAGTGTTTTTTCCATTCTGGCAAGTGGGTGTTGCAAGCCTATTTTAGGCCAGATTTTAGACCCAGTATGGAACTTAGCATAAAATATATCGTTAGACTCGTATTAATATATATAATACTTTGATGCAAGTTTCTGAGCATTTGAAGATCATTTGATATCAGGCAGATTGTTATTCGTTAGATTGTAGTGCTTTGTCATCGGACGACAAGTAGGCTCCGTGTGGTGATCTCTATCTTATAGCTTTAATAACTGTACTTAATAGCATCGTGGGTTGGGTAGCTACGTCGATATAGTGATTCTGTACCCTTTTTCCAACCACCCCGTGTTGATATATATTTTGGAATTCGATTAATATGGTGCCTGACACTTAGAAATTGACTAGAGACTACCTGTATAGCACACTGGAAATTGCAATTACATGATCATATGTTGATATACACTTGTTCATAAGTTGGGCATTCATGACACGAGAGATTGGACCTATGGCTCCGATGAGAGTGCATTGGGGCTGGGTCAATATCACCACCTGGTTATTGAGCTGTAGAGGATAGAGATTGATTTTGGTAACAATGTGGAATGATGACTTAAGCCGATTAATAGGAATATTTAATAATAATATAAGTAAATGAACTTTTAACTATTTAAGACTCGGCTTTGTACCAAGCACCCGATAATACTTATACTTTGTTTAGCCTAGGATTTACACCCTGGCACCTAGAACTATTATTGAATAATAAATACTGGGACTTAAGGACTAACTCCGTTCGACAATGAGTATAGCCGCTGGGACTTGAGTCCATCGTCGCACAGCAGTGAGTACAACTTTTTTATACTTGTGGCTTTACTGGTTTTGGAAACTTGATTGTACCTAATCTATTGAAACAATTGGTGATACTATGATATACAGGTATTATACGCCTTGACTTGACGAGGATGGCTTGATAAGACTATTCATATTCGACACGAGATGTCAGACTATTAAGATCCTTGAGGCTTTGAGATTTGGGATGAGAGGTTATGATTATTTTAGAAATCGTACGTGGTGACACACCTCCATGGACCTTGCCTCTATGCTACAATTGCATGGAGGGGCGGTATAGGATGGAGGATAGATATACCAGGATTATTTAGGTTAGCCTTCCATGGGTTCTGCATGCTAGGCCACTGGGTACCAGAGGAGATGCATACGCAGGATTGGTTACTTCATGTGCTTGTATTACTTTTCTGTACTTATTTTCTTTAGTGTGCCCTAGATGAGATGTAAGGCCTATGGTAAGCATGTTTTCTGTGTATGATGCGCTTCTGTCTTGGGACTTATCAGCATTTATTTGCATTTCTTTATTATAATTATTGTTGCTTAGTTGTTATTTCTTGTTAATTGACACTTCATGATGATTGGGATTTGTGCCTTAGCTTATTTTTTATTTATTCATCCTTTACTTGAGGTTACCAATAAACTATCCATGTGCTACTCCTATCTCCTTTTTACTCCTATTATTGCATTATTATCAGATATATTATTGCAAGGATTCCGAGTGCGTCTTTCTTCATTGCCAGAGATCCTGGTATATGATTAGCTAGGGATGCATGTCTATTTGTTACTTGATTACTATTTGAGTAGCTAGCTTCCTTAGTTGAGTTATTTTCTTCTGTGAACCCTTTTTTGTTTTCCGTTATTTATTGGTTTTATTATTATTATGTGTCTAGTAGGCCCTCAAAGCCTAATAGGTACGGGTTTCTTCGAATTCTTGTACTCATACTACACTTGTACATGTACATATTTGAGTATAGGTGCTCCACCGTGATTACAGACCATTGTTCGTGCATTCTACATTCTACCTCAGAGTTTCAGGGTGAGCTTGGCGTCCGTCTTTTACCTACTTCTCTTCGGCTTGGCATTTTTATTTGATCTCTATGTATTTTGAAGACACAGTTGTATTAGACATTTTGGATTTCTTATTTCTGTACTTAGTGGTTCGTTTGGCACTGATACCAAATTTTTGGTATTTATGTTGACTCTATATACTTTTGCTTATTTCCTTTATACACTATTTATTGGACTTGTGCTTTCTAAAATTTACATAGTAGTCCTCCATTTTGGCTTTGGACTATGGTGGTATAATAGGTGTCATCATGATCCCAGAAATCGGGTACTAGGTTCGTTGGTGTCAGTGTACAGAACCAATGTCTAATAGAGTCCTATGGATCATGATGGAGACGTCCGTTGCTTATATTCGGGAGGCTATGGTGGCATTTATGAGATAATTTCTTCTTTTTTATATCGATTCATGTGCTTTTTCATAGATGGTTCCCCCAAAAACTTATTCATTCACATTCATTCTTCTGCAGATGGTACATTTAAAGTTTTTAGCAAATAAGGGCAGGCATTCCATACCAGTAGTAAGGACTGCTATAAGGGGCAAAGGTTTGGAACGAGGCAATGACAGTGGACGTGCTAGGGTCATCTAGACAGCTAAAGCCCAGGATGGGAGAAGAAGTTCTATTCTGGCTATAGATCAGCGGCCGTTAGATATGTCATTACAATATGTAGTAGACTTGACATCACCTTTGGCGCCGATTGGACTTTCAACAACTCTAGTTCTACAGAGTTTGTTGCATGAGATTTCGGACATAGTCAGGGAATGGTCATCTGGAGTAGAGAGGTTTAGACGTCTACATCAAGGTCAGAAGCCTGTCTTTTAGAATGAAGTTTGCTTTTATAAGCTGGTTGGGTGTACTTCCATAGTTTTCCATATTGATTGATATAGAGCTCAGAGATTTGTGTATGGTTTGATTTTACCCCTTTGACTAGCAGTGGAGCCCTTGATAAGGTTGCCATTCTTTTGCTCAGGTGTTGGCTCATGTGAAGTTTATGGAGAGAATGTACAGGGAGGCCTATGGAATGAGTGGTCGCAGTGTTGGATTTTCCAGCCATAGTGACCAGTTGGGTGCTGGTCGTAGTTCTCGTAAGGGTAAGCTAGTAGGGTCATGTTTTGACTGCGGCATCGAGGGTCATTATGCCAAATCTTACCCTATTAGGGTAGTATTCAGCCTGCTTTGCATCTTGTTCAGTTAGATGGTTCTAGTGATACCTTGTCAGGAGATTCAGCTCAGCTAGTGTTGGATGCAACTAATACTTTATCACTACCAATTCAGGTGGCATCTCCAGTAATTCAAACTATACCACATATTTCAGTTGAGGTTCAACTAGATGTTAGGGTTTAGAGTTTCTAGCATACTTTAAGTGGTATTCGTTCTATGGCTGTAGGTCGGGGTGGTCCAAATTTTATGCCAAAGGATTTTTAGAAGCGTAGGAGATTAGGGTTATTCTTGGAGTACGGTAGCCCCATCCATTCTGCTAAGGTTTGCACTCAAGACCCAGTGTGATATGATTATGGAGTAGTAGGTCACCATGGTAGAGCTTGTCTGTAGCAAGGGGTGATTCAGTCTTCAGTTTGGGGTGCACTTGAGTTAGTGTTCTCATTACTTAGAGGTATTCATCGTGGAGGGGAGGATGCCTCAGGTAATGCTCAGCGTGGTGAGGCAGGTGGTTTGGATCGGTATTCGGTTAATCATGGATAAGCTATGCATGTTGTTACCTTGACTTCAGCAGAGGCAGAGGCAGAGGTGAAGATCTCAGGTTTGATTTTACATTATTGTTATCCAGTCTTCCTTTCATTTGATTAATTTTTGTAACTCTTTTTTCTTAGCAACCCTTTGGTCTACCTTTGTGATTCTTGTTGTCTATCTATTTATTTTATTTGTCCCTATGTGTTGATGTTAGCATACGCCATGGATTGATAGCTACTTCTTATTGCCTTATAACTAAATTCTTTAGTAGTGGATTAGGATGCTAGACCCGATTAGGTAGCTGACTGGGAGGCTTCATCTTTGTTATATCATATTGATGTTAGGCCTAGTTTTGTTTCATTAAGGAGGTTTATTGATAGTAGAATTATTTCGCAATTAATAGTTTGGTATTTCCTGGTATGGGTAGGTTACCCTTGTTCCCTACAAAATTCTCTGCACTCGCGTCAAGATCACAGTCTTGGCCCTTCTTGTTAGATTTTAGGCTATATGCTTAGGTTGTTAGTAGCCACTGAGATTCGTATTCCAGTGCTCCCTGTAACACTAGACATAGCTCATATTCATTCAGGGTATTTGAGTCGATGTTCTGGTCGTTTAGTGTTGATATTGTATTATCAGGGTTTTTTTAATTAACCTACCTGAGCATGAGTTGTTTTTTGTTTTGATCCACGTCTCAGCTATTATCATAACCTTCCTAACAGTTGTATCGATTTTAGCTGAGTCTCTTTGTTTTGAGGAGTTTCATGTTTGTTTTGTCGATGTGGAGTTTTGATAAAGGGTGTGTCGAGGTATCCTTCTTACAAATTGGTTTCTTCCTTAGTAGTAGATGGGGAGTGTGGTTCTTGAGTTAGACTATTCAGTGATATAAGGTTATGTGGAAGATTTTATATTAAACTCGATTAGTGCAAGTCTGCAGAGTATTTTTCGCTCTGTGGTTTTATGAATGGGAGTCCGTAGTAAGTACCGAATCAAGAGGTGTTGATTTGATCATTCTAGTATGGTTGTGTATTTTTTAATAGGGTGATGTTTGTAGCTGTTTCTACTATGTGTAGGTGATTGGGGTTTCCTTGTTGGGATTGTTATATAGTGGGGCGGGTGCATCGTCTATTGAAACTTTTGGATAGGGAGCTGTTCTGCTTAATATATTTGCTTATGGTTAGCCTTGGTAAGTTTCCCTTGTGGGAAGTTAGTTTTGCACTATATGTTTGGTGTCAGTGCGTCAAGTTGTGAAGGTTCGTGCTAGGCTGGTATTGTTGAGATGCCCTAATGGTAGCAAATTGTGTTAGATTAGCTAAGGTAAATTGGATCAAGTGCGGGTATAGGTGCACCAGGGATTGGTTATATTTTGATACGGCATAGTTGATATTTCTGTTGGTGCAGACGGATTGTATTTGATTTACGAGTTGGCCTAGAGTATGAGGTACTTAGCTCGGTATTTCTAGAAGTTAGTTTCTGTTGGTTGGTGATGATTACATCTTCTTTAAGTTTGGTTGTCGTCGTGATTTATTGACAGTCAGGGTTAGTGAGATGATTCTTTACGTTAAGTAAAATTGTGTTGTAAGATGTGCATATGGAGTCTCAAGGGCGGGTTCACGCATTGTGTTAGAACCCGAGTTGTGTTTAAGATGGAGTGGATGAGGTTCTGGGTTTCTTGTTCTCCTTGGCTGCAGGTGTGTTCAGCATAGTCTGGAAAGGTAGGTGGTGCTTGCGTTTGTTAAGTTGTGGGAAGTATTTTTGTATAATGGATTATGGAGTTGATGTCTAACTATTTGGTATGCTAGAGTTGTAATTGGTTGGTAGGTTAATTGATTTGATTTTTAGAGGTTCGATGAAATAGAGATTTAATGTTGAGCATCGTGCAGGATCGCTCATTGTGAGATCTACCCTGTCATGTGTTTAATTTATCTATAGTATAGTTTAGTGGACTATTATTTCCCATTGTGACTTGGCAGAGTAGTTGCAGTAGTGGAAGTTGTTGCTTCTTTGTCTTGAGTGCCAAAAGTTAGAGTTTCGTGCTTCTCCTAGGATTATGTTGGATTTGTAT
>JBDJHY010183549.1:0-12027 GCA_039654485.1 Withania somnifera
ATGTCGGGTTTGGGTAAGGTGAAATGCTTGTTTGTGTCTTAGGTTAATCGGTACCATTTCAGATAATCAATTTGAAATGAGAAAATTTAGGAAGAGAGTTTACTTTAGTCAATATTTTATCAAAAATATCTCAAATCAGGATTTAGTCTTCTCCATTGATTCTAGAATGTCATTTCCATGAAATTTGCATATTTGGTTTGTATTTTTCAGATTTTGAACCCATCAAAACCATCATTTGAAATCCCAAATCATGGCTAAAATTTTTGTCAACTGATACCAATTCTTAGCCTTCACGATCGCGGTCCCTTCTATGCAATCGGGTAGTGTACTTGTCCTTGGCCTTTGAGACCGCGGTTTATACCTTGTGATCCTGATGGTTTGAAATGTTCTATTGACCGAACCTAGAAATACGTGATCATGGTGGTCTTCACATGATCTTCGTACTCCCTCAGTTTTTTCTATGTGATCACATTCACCTCGACGCGATCACAAAGAGTAATTTGTCCCAGCTATATAAACTCCTAAAATTCGACATTTTTATCAATTATCTTAGTTTTTCTTCATTTGAAAACCCCATTGTCGAGCTTGAAAATTCACGTGTCTCCATTATTGAGCTTGGGAAATATCAAAAAACATTTTCAATTATTTTCCCATCAGTAATTGATAATTTTTCATTCTAATTTCATTGATATTCTTTCATAGATTTCCAAATTTCTCCTACTTCTTTCTTCACTTTATTTCATTAATTATAGCTTGTTTCTTGCTCCTCTTAGCTTCAAATATTGTTTATGAGTTTCTTACAACGTAAGAAATACTTTTGTACCCTTTGTTTGGAGATTTGGGCTCTCAAGCATGTAGGCCTAGTTTGACTCGGATTTAGATCTCCTCTAAAATCCTAGATTTATGGATATAATTGAATTTATCTTAATGTGTATATTATTATTTTTTCTAGTTTTGTGTGATCGTTCAGTTTCATGGGTGAATATTTAGAGTTATAGAGCTATCCAGGCTACTTTCTTACAATATTTGTGAGCTTTTTCCGGATGATAGGTAGGTTAAGGCTTACTGATCTTAGACTGGCTTATATGAGAAATAATAGTACTAACTAGCATCCTTAGGTTAGGAATTCTTAGGATTGGTACCCTTGACCCTGTCCGCTTCTTTGATCTGGCTTGATTTTTGTTTGGGCATTGTAATTCAATTATAGCTTACTTTATGAGCCTAAGTGATCCTCATTGACTCTAGAACATATATGGTGGATTATTGGGAATGTACGTGAGTGCCGAACATCATATGACTTGTTATTATATGCTATATTGATTACCAAGCCTGTGCAGGGACAACAAGACCTTCTGTGATATACTGATTGTTATTATACATGTCATCATAATAATTAAGATTTTATGCATTGGTTTCTATTATTTTTTGAATGGTGCCCTAGTATCATTGATTTGAAACCTTGCATTTCCTTGGGGGACATTTTCGTATATTGATGACTTGCAATACTATGAGATTTTGAATGAAAGTTGATCATAGAGATTTTGATATTGCTGACTAATACTAATATGAAATTGGTTAATAAATGGATTCCTTACTTAAAAAGGGTTGTTTATGTTATCCTAATTTTTTTTTTCTCGATTGTCAATTGGTCAATTGGTACTTGTATTTTTTCTAACTTATTTTAGTCCAGACACTAAACCTGATTCCAGGCACTCTGTCTATTCTAGCACTTATAGCTTTTGTCCATTGTCGAGTGCTGAGTATTAGTCATTACCTTATTTTAGTCCCAAATGTAGTTAGGCACGGGTTTTGAGTTTTACTAGTTTTAGACCCAGTAATTCTCAGAAACATGCACTTGGACCTGAGATATGACAATTATGAGATTCTAATTCTGAGGTTATAAGATAGTATGTGGGGATAACTTACATGGAATGTAACTATCTAGGCTACAACTGACGGAGGGATGATTTGTCTATGACTCCCATGGGTTCTGCCTTCACTAGCCACAGAACCAAAAGTGGATGCATACAATATTGAGACATTGACACCATTGCATCATGTCTATGTTACCTTCTACACTTGTTTTCTTAGATGTAATTGCTGGTAGTATGAGATACTGGTGGGTAAGCTTTACTTTTTTGTACCTTCTGGTAGTATGGGATACCATCAGGTTATATCTGTTTATTTTTTCCCTTATTTTTTTATTAACTATTGTTCCCAATTCTATTTCTCATGACCTTATTAGGTAGTTATGTATGGGCTTATCTTTTATTTAGCCTTCTTCTTTCATATTTTATTGAGGTTACCAGTCGACTGTCCATATTGTTCTCTTTACTTGGTTAATTGTTAAAAGGACTCAAGTATGTCACCATTTTTTTCTAGGTTCTTATTATTGTTGTTAGCTGGCTCCATTATTTGTTCCTTCTTAGCTCTATTTTTATTTGTAGCTTGATTTACCCTTTTATCTTTATACTCTTGACTTCTATGACTTATTTCCTTTATTATTTTCTTACACAGACCTAATTGGATAATGATGCCTACTGGGTACCCAATTACCTTGGAATTTTGGCACTTATACTACACTTTGCATCTTCCTGGTACAAATTTGAGTATGAATGAGTGAAGTTTATTCTAAGGTTTGTGCTGCTATTCAGATTCTAAGGTAGATGGTGATGTTCATATTTCAAGATCTAACTTTCTATTTTGTTTTATACTTCGATAACTTATTTTGCATTACAAGAATAGATTATGTATTTACATCAGACCTTGTATTTATTCCTTAGTGGATCATGTGCTAGTATACCAGATTTTCGGGAATTTTTTCATTGTATTAGAATTTTGTACGTTCTTTCCTTACTAATTCTATTATCCTCCGCTTTTATTTATTACTTTTTCTTTCCAAACTTGTTGGGTGATTCTCTTATGGTGGTATGTAGGAACCCTCATGACATGAGAAATCAGGTCATGAAAAAAGCATCATAACTGTTAAGTGTGTAGATGCATATGCATTATGCACCCAATTGACCCTAGTAACGAATGTCACTAGTACCAGATGATACTATAGAGTAGAAGGATCCTTGTTTTATTAGTCATAGGTCATTTTCTATACCTATAAATAATGGTTTCCTATCATTTGTACACATAAAACAGTTAACAAGCAATACAATACACTTTTATCCTATTCATTACATAGTTGTCTCTTTGATTTCTGTTTATCTCACTTATATTCGCCTCTTCAAGAGGTAATTCTAATTCTTGAAGGAAGATTCTAGGTGACTCTTTTCCTTAGATCTAAGCCTCATTATTCTAACTTAGATTGTCACGACCTAATTTATCTGGTCCTTAGGGCACCTATATCCCATTGTAGGAGAACTACCCAACAAGCACACGAAGTAATAATAACATATTTCAAGAAGAAAATATGGAATATCATAGGGGATAGGAATAAGAGAAAGTTTAAGTCAATTAACTAACAAACCCAAAATCTGATATCAATTAACTTAAATCTTCACCGAGAAGACACAAGTGTAATATGAGTACAAGTTGCCGAAGAAACAAGTACCTAGTAGGCTTTGAGGGCCCAATAAACACATAACAAGTATAATCATAATAAAAAAAAGAATGTAAAGAAAGTAGATCACGAAAGCAGATAATACAACACATGAAGCTAACTATATAGAGAGTGGCACGAAAATATATAGTAAAGAAGGTATCAGTAGCTAATCACAAAGAAGTTTCCATGTAAAAGTATAATAGTAATAACGAAAAAGGTAATACAAGACAGATAACAATGAAACTCAGGGGGAATGGGTGGTGTACTGGTAGCCTCAAGATATAGAAGGGAAGGATTCAACAAACAGAAACACACAAGTAAGGCCACAAGGTAAGGATGCTTAGCAAGTAAAGCTACTATTAGCACTAATAGTATAAATAATAACAAAAATAGATAAACACTTACAAGCCCCCATAAGAATGGAAAAGTACAAATAAGTCATCCTCACCTATTCGGAATCCCATACTACTAGAGAGTACATATAGAAAACAAGCGTGATAAAGTAAACAATGACATAATGATGCAATAGTTCTTGTGTATGCTTCTCCTTTTGTACCCATAGGCCCATCAGGAAGGACCTAGGAAAGGGATTCTCTATGCCTTTACTCCACCGTAGACCCCTTCTCTTTCTCTGGCGTGTTTGTCCCTGGAACGTTAAGGTCCATTGAGATATGCCAACCACATACAAGGTGCTTAGCTCACAGTGAGTCTCTCATCTCAATATTATGGAGCCTCGGAGAGGCACACATTCTAACATCAAATGCCTCAACATAGTGGTATCACCGCACCATAAGTCCCAATAAATTTGTGCCACAAGTCATAGTGTCTCAATGAAACAGGGTCCTGAGCTAATAAACGTGAAATAGTAGAAAAAAGATGTACTCATTACCAAAGAAAAGTCAAACTCCAGCAGTAATAGTAAATGACCGTACATAGTGCCAGGGTGTGAAACCTTGTCTAAAACAAGTAGAAAAGGTAGTACAGGGTTCCCAATATGTAGTCAATTGAAAATGAAGTAGGAAATAGTTATGTTAATATTAATTACCAAAAGCCCATTTTACCAATTTTAGTTTGATTATCCAATTATTATATGACAACTGACCCGTAAGGCCATACAATCTATGAAATGGTGATATTAGGCCCCCGACCTCAATGCTCTCTCAGAAGTTGAACCTCATGATGATCATGCTATATGAATGCATACACAAGCAATATCTACATCTAACCTACACCATTCACATGCTTAGTCTAAGCTAAAGCTAGCAACACACAATATCCAGCCCAAACCTGAGGAAAAAATCCAAAAGCCAACCCACTCATTAACGTTCTACTATTTCTAGAGTCACTCTACAACCATCGTAAGACCAATACTAAGTCAAAGGCATCGTATTACACCGAGCACCATTAGAAAGAAAGAGATGGAGCATATAAGAATAAGCAATCAAGGTTTATGATGTTGACCTAGTAATCCTAACCCACGATGCTACATATCATAATTAGACAAGATACATTCCCAAAGTAAGCCCAAGGATTTTATATGTCACCCGACATATACATAACTAACACAAAGGTTAGCTCGCCTAATGACAAACGCCTCTATACGACCACAAAAATTATAAAATAAGAATCTAAATTTCAAGATGAAGCTAATGATTAACTTATAACAAATTATGGATTGGTTGGAAAATAGGCCTAAAACATCCCTACGGGACACGTTAATTTGACTCGGGAATAAACTTTGCCACAGAGTTCACAGAAACACCCAAATGCATGATCCAAAAATAAGCATAATTTGAGTAAGAATTAGGTTTAAAATTTCACGAATAAAAAGATGGAAAAGATGCCAAACTTTACAAATCTTACTATAATTAACGGAGGAATTACGTGCCAAGGTAGAGGAGAGAAATCAAATATGGAGAAAAATATAGTCCCAAGCACCACTATGATCACCCTCATACCACTAAAACCAAGGATTAGAAGAAATTATTAGGAATCCACCAAGGTATTTAATGGTGGAATTCACTATTTTCATGGAATTTCAAAGTGGAGAAAGCTTACCTATGATGGAGGAAATCACGAATTATGCTACAGAACTAGCTTTTCATATTTCGTAATGAATTCCCAGAAAAAGTGTGTTTATAGAGAAGTTTAGAGAGAGGGATTTATGTTGAGAATGGATAAAAAATGAGGTTTAAAAAATATATAGGTCTGTCAGTTGTTCATCGAGATTAGTCAAAAGGGGAGTGATTGCATCAAATGGGGGCCTTAAGGATTAGAGTTATCACGCTAAGGTAGAGCAATTGTGTTGGATGGTGAATAGGGGAAAAACGTTGTCAACACTGAGGGAGAGAGGTCACATTGAAAGAGGGGGGACAGGACGCCTAGCGCTATCAAGGCTAGTGGATCACAATCGCGCTAAACCGAGGGAAAGTGATTTAGCACCATTGGCGTTGGGATACTGCAATCGCGCCAAAGGCTGGGAGGGCCAACCTAGTGCTGCAATGCACCAGTAAAACAAAAACATTTCTAAATTCGAATAGGACCTTTGGGCCCACTCTCCTGATACAAGCAAAAGAATAGTGAAAATGCACTCTAAATAATTAACTAGACTCAATGATGTAGTCAAAATCTAATTATGAGGTCATTTAAGACAAATGTTGACAAATCAGCACTCATCCAAACTTTCCTAAAATTCACGCAACATCTCAAAAACCACGAAAACCTCAAGAAGTTAAGAAACACTCTTCTAACTCAAGAGATACCTACAGAAACACCCAATCAGAAACCCCAAATTGCAAGGCACGAAGCATATGCTCTGCGTAGCTCTTCTGCCTACTTTGTGCTACCCATAGTCTGTCCTGAATCAATTGAACCCAATCAAAGGAATCTTGAAGCAAGTTTGTACCCTAGACTCAGTCCTCAAGCCATTAAACCACCTAATAGGTGACTTGTATCGCCTACTATACAATGCCTCAAACCGTTCCATTTAGATGCAGGAATGATAACTTTTATTATACACAAACTCTGCTAAGTCCACATGATGTCCTATAGACCTTCAAAATCCAATACACAAGTCCTCAATATGTCCTCAAAGACTTGAATAGTCCTTTTGGACCGACTGTCAGTCTAAGGGTGTAACATTGTGCTATGCTGAACCTCAGTACCCAACTCTCGTTGAATAGTCTCTAGAACTAGAAGGCAAACTGGACACCCCAATTAGAGATAATGCATACCAAAATCCTGTACAACTGAACCACCTCTTGATGATAGATGTTATCCAATCTCACTGCATCGTACATCAAAAGAACAGGGAGAATATGTATTGACTTACTTAGCCTATCCACGATAATACAAATAGAGTCATGGCCTCTGGAAGTATACAGAAAACCCAAAATAAAGTCCATAATTACATGCTACCACTTCCAAGTAGGAGTTGGGAGTCTCTACATCAAACCACCTAGCCTATGGTGCTTGAACTTAACATGTTGGTAGTTCAAACACTGAGAAACATACTCTATAATATTGCTCTTCATTCAACTTTACCAATACAACTAATGTAGGTCATGGTACATCTTAGATGAACCTAGGTGAGTTCAATACCTAGAGTTTTGAGCCTCATGTAATATTAAATAAATCAACCCATCAACCTGTGAAATCCAAAACCGACCACCATACCTCAAAACCCCATCATAATCTATTAAAGCCCTGCCAATATCACCAGATAAAACCTGATCGTGAAGAGTATTCAAAAACTGATCCTTAAACTGACGCTTCCAAATCTGATCAAGTAGAGAAGATCAAGCCTAAACACAAGCCAAAACCCTCCCAGAGTCCATCAAATTCAATTTAACAAACCGGTTAGACAGTGAATGAATATCTACGGACAATAGACTCTCTGAAACTAACAAGGCTACCAAGCTACCCATAATGACAGCCTTCTGGCTCGAGGCATACACTGCTATATTTTCCTTGCCCGGATGGTATAAAATGGTAATATTGTAGTCTTTTGACTTCTTAATCCATCCCTATATCATTGAATTTATCTCCTATTGGCTCATAATGTACTAAAGACTATGATGGTCAGTATATATCTCTTACAAAACTCCATACAGATAATGCGTCTAGATCTTGAGTGCAACTACCATAATCGGCCATTACAAGTCATTTGTAAGGTAGTTACACACATGAACCTTCATCTACCTCGATGTATATATAATAACTTAGTCCTGATGCATTAGAATGAACTCTAAGCCAACAACAAAAGCATCATAGTAAATAGAAAAGATTTATTCCTCGATCAAGAAAGTCAGAATCGACACTGAAGTCAATAAATACTTAAGTCTTAGCAAGCTTGACTCACACATCTTAGAATACTAAAAAGGAACATCCTTACTAGTTAGTCTATTCAATGATACAGTTATTGATGAAAACCCCTTAACAAACCATCTGTAGTACCCTACTAACCTAATAATGCTCTGGAGCTCAGAAGGAGATGTTAGTCTCGGCCAATCACTCTGCCTGAATCATTGTTGGTCAACTATAATCCCATTCTTAGACACTATGTGTCCTAGGGATGGTATAGACTCTAACTAGAACTTGCTTCTTAGATAATTTGGCATAAAAGCAATGCTCTCTCATGCTCTGGAGAATAATCCTCAAATAATTCTCATGCTCTGCTTACTCTACAAGTATACCAATATGAGGGTTCCTCAACCTCTACTCACACTAAATGAGGAACTCATGAGAATACTCCCCTAGAACACTTGAAAACCTTGGGGGATCCAATCTGAGGAAACTAGTCAGGAGCTTCTGCTTCGGCTCTCTCATAGCTAGTTGTGGTGTCCTAATAGAAGCAACAATTGGGATGGTAAGCATTGAGAAATAATAGGGGTTGTTGTTGTCTGGGCTGGAGGAGGAACAAAAGTGATGGGATGCACCGAAGGCTGCCCCCTAGGTGGACCTCTAGGCCCCGTCTGTCGGGGGACCACTAAATGCACCGACTAACTACCAAAGTAAATCCTAAACATCTGGAGTGGGTATTGGAGATAGTGCTAGAGATGGAGAAAGTGCTACAATAAATATGGGGGGTCTCAGAAGTCTTAACCAATATAGTAACTTCTATGAGTACTGTACTATGTCTTTGTGTTGAATCCCAAGCCGCTGGCTAAGAGGTTGTCTACAAGCATAGACCACACATGTATCATCTATGGAGGAACAAAGACAATAAATAAGACATCTGTACATCCATATGTAGGACTATACTGCATATTTTCTCTGTACACTAACACAAATTGAAACCTAGGCTCTGATACCAAAAAGTCACAACTCGATTTCTTGGATCATTATAGCACCTACTATCCCACCAGTAGGAGAAACAACCCTATAGCCAAGATCCATAAGAGATGGAATACATCAGCAAGTGAGATACGTATAATCACAATAAATAAGTAAAGGAGTAAGACGACTGTGTAGCAAAGAAATATAATACAAACGAGTTGAAGAATCTCTCAAAACCTGATATTAATATATACAAAACCTACTAAAAGATACAGAGTACAAAGTGCATAAGTTAAATACAGGTTATGTCTCTGAAATACAAAAGATAGAAAACACATAAGTTGATTAGATGCAGGTCATAGTTGGACGTCCAAAGCTCACCCTAGATCCTGAAAAGTAACAAAAAGGAGGCACAAATAGCGAAGTCAACTGTGGGTACTAGTACCCAAATCTATACCGAGAAAACACAAGTAAAATATGAGTACAAGTCGTTGAAGAAACAAGTACCCAATAGGTTTTAAGGGCTTACTAGGCATATAACAAGTATAATAATAGTAAATAATAGGAATGTAAAGAAAGTAGGTCATGGGAGCATCTAATACAACACTGGAAGATAGATACACAAGGAGTGGCGAGAAAATAAAATAGTAAAACAAGTACCTCTAGCTAATCAGATTAGGAACTAAGATAAGAATAGAAAGAAGTACCCTGGATCCTTGCATAGTACAGTAGTAATAAAAGGAAAGGTAAGACAAGACAGTCCATAAAGAAAATTAAGGGGGAATGGGTAGTGTACTCGTAATCTTAAGATGTAGAAGGGAAGGATAAAATAATAGCAATATGCACAAGCAAGCCCATAAGGTATGGATGATCAGTAAGTTAATATATAACTAACACCAGTAGTATACAAAACAACAAAAGCAGATAAAACCCTTTTAAGCCCCCATAAGAATGGAAGAGCACACACAAGTCACCCTCACCTATCTGGCATTCCATACTATTAGAGAGTATATATAGAAAACAATAGTGATAAAGTAAACACTGACATAATGATGCAATATTTCCTATAAGCTTCTTCTCTGGAACCTTTAGGCACAGTAAGCAGGACCCACAGATAGGATCCCCTTGAATGTCTCTACTCCATCGCTGACCCCTTCTATGGTGTGTCTAACCCCAAAATGACAAGGTCCATGGTGTTATGACAACTGCATAAAATGTTCCTAGCTTCAAAGTAAGCATCCCATCTCAATATCATAGAGCCTCGAGGAGGCTTACATCTCGAAATCAAATGCCTTAACATAGCAGTATTGCTGCATAATAAGTCTCGACAGCTCAGTGCCACAAGTTTAGTATCTCAGGGAAATAGGGCCCTAAACTAATAAACGTGAAGTAGTAGATAAAGGTTGTATTTACTGCCAAAGAAAAGTTGGACTCAAGTGCCAATAATAATAGTAAATGATCATACTATCATAACCCAATTTCTCAGATCATGATGGCACCTACTATCCCACTAGTAGGGAATCCAGCCCTGTAGGCTAAAGTGGAGGACTACCATCATAATAGCAGAATGCAAAAGTACAATAACAAGGTATAAAGGAAAGCGGATATGACAAATATAGGAGAATGTAATAAAAGAATCAATAAACCCCCACAACCTAGTATCAGAGTAAATCAAGTATTCATTATGATTGCAAAATTTTTCTATACAATCCCGATACCTTCCAATTTTCCTCTACACAATAGCATCCTTGAATTATGTGATATCGAAGTGTTGCTTCCTTCACTCATCACAATCGCGATGTCCCCCTCTGCGATCGCGATGTGTTGTTGTCCCTTCCTTAAGTGCGATCATATTCCTTCATTAATGCGACCATGATGTATTATTATTCCATATTCATCGCAATTTCAATTCATTCTTCCACAGTCACGATGACCAAATCACTTTATTATATGCGATCGTGACATAATTTCCACCTGATCGCGATGAATAACAACCTGGCAGTATATATTTCCTACACAACTTTCTATACATTCCACAGCAAAAACCTTCAACTTTTCTCTCAATTTGTATGCCAAATTCATTTGAGAAGTTCATTTAAGGTTGAGGGAAATTCCTAAAGTTTCCCCTTCAATTTCCCCTCTATTGGTAAGTCTTATTCTCCGTTGTAACTCTTGAAAGTTGAAGATTTCTTTAATAATGGTCCCAATTGTGAAAACTTTAAATACTTAAATTAATTCATATAATGTTTAATAAATTATTGTCCATTGTGTTTATTTCACTTCTTAGTGTAGATACTTCATCAAATTCCCTCATTTTATTTCATAAATCTTGAACCTTTGACCCTTTATAATCAAATCAATACCAAGTTTTTTTGAGGTCCTTCCATACTCAAATTGTGCTCATTTTTAGCATGGGTTCCTAGTGATTCTAAGAACTCCATGGGGAAGTTTGTTTTCAATTCCGATGAGTGGGGCCCGCAGGCCCATTTTAAGCTCATTTTAGGCCCAGTATATAACTTAGTATAAACTATATTGCTAGACTCATAGTGATCCCTAGATTTTTATTATATGAGTATTAGAGCTTTTAGAGACCGTTCGTAGTTAGTCGGGTTGATAATTGAGATTTGTAGCACTTTGTTCATTAGATGACAGGTAGGCACCATGGGGCTATCTATGGGTAGATAACTTTGATAATTGTACTAAATTGCATTTGTGGGCTGAGTTTCTAAATTGTTACCGTGTACTTGGAACGTTTCCTTATTCTTTCCCCTATTTGTTTCCTATATTCCCGTTTGGTGTAATATGATGTTTGTGACTTGGAATTAGCCTGTAATGGCTTTAGGGTAACTCTAGAAGTAGTAGAACATTGATGCATGATTATTTTTTATGTTTCCCCTCTAGTTTGGGCTAGTGTATTATGCTTCTAGTTGTACCATAGTTGTGCATGTACAGGCATAGGTTGGCTATGTATATTATGTGTTGTTGTATTCATTCTATGAGAGGTTGGGCCAGTGGCTCTGATATGAGAGTGCATTGAGGCTGGGCTAATATAACCACTTTATTTTGATGTTTTGGAGGCTAGATGTGGATAATAATGGATGATGACATAACATATGATAACTTGGTATATTCTGATAATAATATAAGTTAAAGGACCTTTTAACCGTTTTACACTCGACAATGTACTGAGTACCCGA